>JBAMJV010009874.1:12500-34189 GCA_037951105.1 Echinarachnius parma | reverse complement strand
TCCTCACAACGCTATTGTAATGTATGGTAGGTGTACTACACATCGGCACTTTTTTTAATATCGGCACACCGCGTAATATTTGTTTTTGCGCGTGTTGTGAAAAATCGCGCATGTGATGATGCGCGCTACCCTTAAAAACTAAACTGGTCGAAATTTTGAGGAGAAATAATGCGTAGATCGTCCGCTACGAGTACGTTTGTGAAATTATGCCAATAAAATTAACATCGCACAAGAAATTTGGAGTTGCGTGCATTTTCAACGAGAGTTGAGGGGGTGCCGGTATTAAAAACACTTCGAACTTGTGAAGCCAAAAAACCACGCGCGCGTTCGAAGGCGCTATCTCAAAAAATAATTAATACATCGCAAAACTGATCATCGCATCGGAATCTGCACTATTTTCTCAATGTGTGAGTACAATTTCAAGAAATTTGTACAATGTTTAAGTCTTAAACTGTCGGAAATGTTTTAGTGTGCCGATGTGGGGGTCACTCAATCATACCTAGTACTACCTAGATGTGTGTTCCTGAGATCGACCGGGCTACTACTCTTGCGAGTGGTCAGTGGTGGAGAGTACCCATACTTCTGCCATGCCCGTCATCGAGATAACATACTGAATATAGCACGCTGAACACTGCCAAATGAGCGACGTTGAAGCCGCCGCAAATATATAAAAGTCCACCGAGGGCAGGCCAAGGCCAAGTGACCAAATACACTGCAGGAATACGGTACAGTACACTCCCTCTCCATGAGCAAGTTACGGTAGACAGTAGACTAGAGCCGAGGCATAGCCAACGGCTGTCATCGCCAATACTATGTTTGTTCAACTTCATATAGTACAGAATCGCATTTATGACAGTGCGTTATTTTTACACATGAACTTAATAAGTATCCCTCACACTCACAGGTCTGTTTGCTGGAACCATCCAAAGGCAAAGCCAAATATTTTACAAAAAAAAGTAACATAATTAATTTAGACACATTTTTTTTTCAATAGTGCAATATCCACATCCACTAGACCATCAACGGATAAGCTCAAATTTAGGTGAGTGAAACCACCTTTTACGTATTTTTAACTTCATGCAAACAATACAAAAGGGTACAAAAGTGTCGTAATTGTTCTAGCACCACCGGCCATGGGCATGGGCTAACTCAAGTGAACGCTACCGCGGTAGCGTTCAAGGTCGGGCTCATAGTGCCCCCGAATTTATGCGCTAATGTGCACAATAAGTGTGCTTAAAATTATAGATATGATACGGTACTTACCACCGCAGCACCGTGTAGATGATACATATGTTATGCAACTATGGGGTGGATCAGAATGATGATTTTTCGCTCCATTCCGCATCAAAATGAGTGATTTATGCACCTCCTCGACTTCTATCTGTGTTGTATCGCGACTTAGGAACGAACGATGATCAGGCGAACGCGCGGGTACGGTCTCCATTCATGTACCGCGCCCGCCGAATAGATGGCAGATCTGACTCGCGGGTTTAGTGGTCGTACGGTAATCGATCGTTCAGAAGTCGCGATACAACACAGATAGAAGTCGAGGAGGTGCATAAATCACTCATTTTGATGCGGAATGGAGCGAAAAATCATCATTCTGATCCACCCCATAGTTGCATAACATATGTATCATCTACACGGTGGTAAGTACCGTATCATATCTATAATTTTAAGCACACTTATTGTGCACATTAGCGCATAAATTCGGGGGCACTATGAGCCCGACCTTGAACGCTACCGCTCCGCGCGCGGTAGCGTTCACTTGAGTTAGGCATGGGCATGCCCATTCATTACCAATAATATATGGCTACCACACCAGTGGCAGTGACATGTCAATATATGAGACGACGGGTCCCAACATAATAACATAATAATGACAAAATATGGTATACGAACCTCTTTCTTTAAAATGGCAGCCCAAATGAAAGTTGTTGTAACCCATCTGTAGACAGTAGTTAGAACTAGCTAGAAGCGATATATGCAACGTTTGCAGAGTAGCAGCATACATGTGCGTCAGCTATAGCTGCAATCCAGGCCTGGTCGAGTCGGTCTGCGCGCGCCAGCGACTGCCCGGCCGGCGCGGCCGGGGGTGGCCAGGCTAGGCAACTCGATCGTAGCGCTACTAGTACCATCCAGCGACCATACCGACGGCCGAGAGCACGATCATGACCCAGGACCAGCCCTAGTTCCACTGATATAGATCTATCTAGATATGCTTGTGTAATCATTTACGGCTTAATGAGTAAGGGTGATTTGTATGCTCTATTACGTTTTGTTAATTTGTATATTACTCTAGCATATTGACATCGATCAAGTCAGAGCCAGGGCCAATGGTGCTAATTACCATGGTAAATGTCGCTGGTCCGTAATCGGGTCCCTGCCCCTGGCCGAGCTGCACTGTACGTACGGTACTACGCGTGCGCGCATGATCAACTATAAAGCGGACGGAATTGGTTTCATGATCAGTAAAAATCAATATAATTTATAATCACAAGTATTATATTGTGCGTTATAATGTAAGCACGCGCGGTTTGGCGGTTAGTACCAGGCCCCCCCAACTCAAAATGGAAGTTGGCCAAATTTGTAATGAAGAGAACCACCGATTGTTATGTTAATTCGACTGGCTGCCATGGTAATATTAGCGTAAATTCATTCATAATAATGCGCGGGCGCGAACTTTACAATTATCACGCACGAATTTATGGTATGCCTCTGTTATGACGTCACAATGAAAAACAATATTTTGATCCTAGTAGGGAAATCCCCCGTTTCTTGACTGTGCGCAATTAAATACATGACATCGCGTAACTGTTAGTACTGCGCGTAATTAAAATAATAGAGATGAATTAGAATACTTAAGCGTCTTTGGTATTATGAAGCGCAATTTTGCTGAGAAGTGCGTGTTTAAATGCCATGGCAACTGCAAGTGCGCAATGCGTAATTACTTTAGCTTTTTGCGTAATGTATTAATTTATCCAATGAATCCACGTCTGATAATTTATTCAAATGAAAAAAATCTGACGTACTACCTCATTTGCATGGCATTCGGTGCGTATTTTCAAAAACTTGCTGATAAAGGTGTGGCCTATTTCTGTGGTTAAAACGCTACACGCTTATTCAGTTGGGGTTCTAGTATTTATATTGTATTTCTGTGGTTAGTACTGTTGAAGTATTGCATTTATACGAGGATTACTTTGTTCACACGCGAAGCTACATTGTTATGCGCGCGAGTGCTTGGTCTATTAAATCTACCATCTTTGCACAATGCATTCAGACACTCGTCTCTAGATTTATTTATACGATATCAACATGGTGGCAGCGGAAACACATGGACGCCGCGGAAACACATGGACGCCGCTATAGACTGTTTTTATTGTGGATAGTTCCTTAAATGGGCTACAACTTGAGGTTATTTTGCTGATTTCGTCGCGGTGCCAGAGTGGACATTTACACACACACAACGCTCGCGCTATAGCACGCCGGACTTGTGCCTAGCTATATGTTACGCGTACGCCGTGGCGCCTATATTATACAGCACGCAACCAGTGCGTACATGCAATACGGACATACGCGCATGAATATGGCGTCGGTAAGGGAGTGACTGAGCGTCGCTAGAGCTAGGTTGGCTAGCCCGCAGGAGTAATGACGGAGGGTCATTCTTCGATAAGTGTATATTTTCGACCATCGTGAGGTCGTGAAAATCAAAACTATTTCTCCACTTTCTTTCTGTGTGTTTAATATATGTTAACATCTGTAGATTAGGGAAATATTGTTTGGCGCGATCTTTAATGGGGCTATGTAATATTTTGGGGGGTTTTATTAACATGTAGCCTACACTGTTAATGCGTCATCTCCGTCACGACATTTTTGCACAACTAGATCGTCGCATTTTAACTGAAGAACATAATTCACTTTTATTGAGAAAGTAGCACATGCTATTGACAAATCTTCCCACATGGTGGGTATTTTTCTAGATTTCTCCAAGGCCTTCGACACAGTTAACCATGATATTTTACTTTATAAACTTTCCCATTACGGTGTGCGTGGTAAGGCCTTGGAGTGGTTCAGGAATTACCTTTCAAATAGACAGCAATATGTATTTGTAAATAATCATAGTTCAGAGTTACGTAATATATCTTGTGGCGTCCCACAAGGAAGCATCTTAGGCCCACTCTTATTTATTTTATATATTAATGATTTTAGTAGGTCATCTGATGTTTTATCGTTTGTTCTTTTTGCCGATGACACTAACTTATTTTTTTCTCACGATAATCCACACACTCTTGCAGAAACAATCAATGTTGAATTAGTTAAGGTATTAAAGTGGATTAGAGCGAATAAATTATCATTAAATTTGCAGAAAACTAAATATATGCTTTTTAGTAAGTCTATACATTCCTTACCCATAGATATTGCTTTTGAAGATTTTGTATTGGAAAATGTTTCTAACATTAAATTTTTAGGGGTTACTGTAGATAATCAACTTTCATGGAAATTTCATATAAATAATATTTGTAAAGTTATTTCTCGCAATATTGGTATTATTAATAGATTAAAATTTCACCTCCCCTTAGCATCCTTACTTATGTTGTATTCATCTTTGATATTACCATACTTAAATTATGGTATTTTGACTTGGGGTAACACCCACGTTACGTTATTAGATAAATTGTTATTATTGCAAAAGAAAGCACTGCGTATTATTTTTAATATGGCCCCACGCTCTCACACAGACTCGCTATTTTTAGATAATAATATATTAAAAATTAAGGACTTATATTTATTTCAACTCGGTCAGTTTATGTATAATTATAATAACAATACTTTACCCGCAATTTTTGATGAAATGTTTTTAAAAAATCAATTAGTTCATAAGTACCCAACACGACATTCGGGAGAATTCCATTTGCCCTTATTAAGAACGTTGTTAGCTCAAAATACATTTATTTATACTGGTCCCAAATTTTGGAATACACTCAGTGATTATATTAAAAATGCAACTTCATTTAATTTGTTTAAGAAAAGGATTAAATTATTATTATTACAATCTTATAAAACTCCTAGTTAGTCAATAAAAGGTCATCATTTATATGCTTGTGTTATTGTTCACTAAAAACTTGCCTTCCATATTCTTTGATTTTTTTTTTTGTATTGAGCGCTATTATATCACTTATACTCGTATGCGTGAACAGTTCCGTCTATCCATATCCAACCATCCTTTCTCTTCATGTTACCTCTATGTACATGTTACTTTCACATCTTTTCATTCACTCTTAATCTTATGTATTTGGCATCCTGTGCTATCCTGTGCTATGCACGTTGTATTGTGTTGTGTCGTATTGTTTTGTTCTGCTCGTCGAAGTCTCTGTCGGCCCACATCTTTATTTTGTTTTTAGTAATCTTTACTGGAAGCAATTTTCAACTCAAATGTACAATTTATTGTTAATTACAAACAAAATACGTTTTAAAGTATAATTTGATTTTATTATGAATTATGATTTAATTGCTTTATTATTACCGAGGGGTCCACAATCTACAAGCATTGCTTTTTAGTGGATCCCTCCATTTCCAAATATATTATTTACCATAATTATATTATTGTAGTTTTCATTGTACATCTATTTCAATTTATTTCACACATGTAAACCTTGTATTTTTTGTACAATGCTATGTATTTAAATTTTGTTTGGAAATGAAATAAACTAAACTGAACTGAACTGAACTTCTTATTCAATCTTTGTTTGGAAAGAAAGGGTGACTGTGAAAAGAAAAAAAAAACATTGGTCAACCATAATCACATTGTTTTCTCTAGAGCCACCATTTATACTTGCCTCGCTGAATAAATAGTGAATTTTGCCAAATAGTTTTGCTTTCAATCAGTGTGATGAAATTTTCTCAGGAAATTAGGATGAAGAGAGGTACATGATTACGAGTAAATAGATCGCTAAAAATACCAATACAAATATTTTTTACCAGAGTATAATCTTTGTTGAAATTTATGCATTTGAACTCAGCGTGACGGAGATGACTGAAGCGTGTATTTAACATGTTTAAGAATACATTATAATCACATGTTATATAATAATCTAAAATTCATGCAAACTAAGCTTTGTCATAGAATATTTGTCAATTTTAAACAACATTGTGTGTCAATTAACTGAGTTGACAATCCAACTCAAATTCATCATCTCAGTCACAAAAGAGCCGTGACGGAGATGACGCGTGACGGAGATGACTATCAGACACATTTAAAGCGCCGATAGCTAATGGCAATGTATTCAATACAAATGAGTGATAGTGTTGTATGGTTGTTCCGTGGGCACATTCATACAAATGATTAGAAATTCAATCTAACATCTTTATCTAGCTAATATCAATCGTTCGGAGATGATCATCGTCATCTCCGTCACAAAAAAAAAACGTGACGGAGATGAAGCGTGACGGAGATGACTTTCAGACACATTTAAATCGCTGATAGCTTATAGCAATGTATGCAATACAAATAAGCGATAGTTTTGTATAGTTGTTCCGCGGGCACATTCATACAAATGATTAGAAATTCAATCTAATATCTTTATCTAGCTAATATAAAGCGTTCGGAGATGACGCTTAATAAAGGTACGGACCTGGTTTTTGACAAAGATCTCAAAAAAATAATGTTACTTACCTATAGACCGGGGAAAAAACGTGTCTCTTCTTTCTACTACCTAGTCACCCGACATGTTGCCACCACGATCACTCAAATTTAGCATATTTTTGTACCGTAGATGACGGACTCAAAATGCGTGACGGAGATGACGCAAAATATCGGGACACACAAAACAGATTCCTTTTTTTTTTTTTTTTTTTAATCGTTGCATGTGTGCGTATTTAATCTTGGTATTCGTAGTCAACTCATAAAATTGAATTTATTAAGGTATATTAGGACAAAAAATATGCATCTTTTTGGAAATGCTATATTATGATATTTTTACATGATGCCATCGTGACATGCGAGTTTGAGGGGGGTGGAACATTTAAAAAAATAATTTAAAAAAAAGTATAAGAGTTATCACTTTACTTTTTTTTGTATTTTTTGATTTTTGACTTACTTGTAAGTCAACACAAAGAGGTAACACAAAAAAAGCTTTAATTTTTTTTCTAGGCGACACCAAAGTAGCGGGACACAAAACTATACACTTATCGAAGAATGACCCTATAACGTGCGGCTACGGGACAGTTGGATTCTCGACTTGGACAAAATGGCGGCCAGCTAGCCGGAACTGTACTTGTGTGCCGTACACTGTTTTGTACGTCGACTCGATTGAACAAGATTCAAGTGACAACTTCGTGCCAGTGCAGATATGTGTTTGGAACACATCGTCGGACGGTAAGGGTTAAGCTCTCGTTTTCGTTGGACGCTTTACTGTGAATCGTTGTGTTTATGCCAGGAGTGTGCTTTTGCTTTGAGAACGCTTTGCAGTGTAGTGAATTATACGGTGATAACGATTCTTAATCATGGCACGTTTGCCGGACTTGGACTGGCATATGCCAGATCTAGCCAGCGGATTCGCGTTGTTCAAGCAGAGGATGATATTGTGCTTGAAAGACTTAGAGATTAATGATCCTGGACGGAAAGCAACCAAGATCAAGATTGCACTCGGTACCGAGGGTCTTCGAAGGTTGAATGCCTCAGGTCTCGGCGCTATAGATCAGGAAGACCCAGTCAAGATCTGGGAATTCTTTGAACGGCAGCTACGCGTGAATATAAACTTCCGCATACACAGATTGGAACTCATGAGATTTAGGCAGAAGTCCGAAGAATCAATTGACGAGTTCGTTACACGGTGTAGGGACAAGAGTAACCAATGCGACTTCAACTAGGGTGAGTTCAATGAGAGAATAATAGAACTGGTGATCGCGTCTACACCGTATGATGGTTTGCAGAGGGAGCTCCTGCAGAAACCAGCAGGACACACGGTCGCGGAGCTTCTTGCATCAGGCAGGCAATACGAAGCCATTGCCGCTGGTAGACGGTGCCTTGCGGACCTCAGCCCCATGTCAAACATCGACGAAATCCGCGGGACGCGCAACGCGCCAGGCCCGAGGGGAAGGAACAAGTGGAACGGCCACACAGAAGTCCGAGATCCCTGTAGGAGTTGTGGACTACACCATCCCCCGAAGCAGTGCCCAGCCTTCAAGGACATATGCAAGAAATGCGGGAGGACTGGACACTGGGCAAGGTGCTGCCGGTCTTTTGAGGACGTGAAAAGACCATGGTCCAGACGTGGCTCACCATGGAACCAACGTCAGCAGATTGACTCGATGGTGGACGATTTGTACGAGGACTTTGCATGTCAAGATGCTCAGGAGTTTAGCTGAACTTAGTTGACGGCATGAAGAAGGCCTGGCCCAACCAGGTTGACAGGATTGGATGTTTATTAAAAGGAACAAGTTATAGAATAGGAACATGGGTGGTAAAGACCTATGCAGAGGGTGAACGTTCTAGAACCTCTCCCCTCATTGTTTTATGCCAGACGTTAAGATTGAAACATTATTTGATAACGATTCTGATTATAGCAAAGTTTTCTGTAGTTGGGAACTACGTTAATTCCAGTTGGGAACTGAGTTAATTAATCGCGAGCTAAGTTAACTGTAGTTGGGAACTAAGTTAGCTGTAATTAGGAACTCAGTTAATTAGTTGGGAACTAAGTTAACTGAAGTTGGAACTAAGTTAACTGTAGTTAGGAACTAAGTTAATTGTAGTTGAGAAATAGTTTTCTGTAGTTGGGAACTACGAAATCGTTTACGAATTGTCCTTGGTGTTATAGAAGGAAAGGAGAAAATATAGTACAGTATGTACTTGGACGGTACTACGTGGAGTCATGATGATTTTGTTAATTAATGTAAGTTGCATTCTCGTTTGTGAATGATATTATGTATGTACGTAAACGAGTAAAGGTTAGAGAGGATAAAGATTATAATTGTATGGAAGGAAGATGTTAGGTGTTTTGTTGACAATAATATAATTATAGAAAATTGATAGCAGTATATTATACTTATTTGCTTTGAAGATATTGATATTAGTTAATTAGTGGAATGCTGTAAATTGATATTAAACACAAACAAATAAGCCTTTATTGATTAAAAGGAGTTTGATTATACTTTATTGTTTTGCAAGTCATGTAAAGGACATGAATGGTGCAGCCAAGACTTTAGAATATTGTTTTGAAATTTGAAATGTTTACAAGTCATCGCACGCAACAGATTGAGACTTATAGTAGTAGTTTGTATACAGTTTGCATTTTGAAGTATATAAATGATTACGATTGATTTTACAGGATACAGACGATAACATATTTACTGTGTTTGTACATGTTTAAGTGTTAATAAAACATTGTATAATTGCATGTTTAGTTTTTCTCTCAGTTCACTATCTTTTGTTAAAACGAGGGAGATGTTGTAGTATTGCATTTATACGAGGATTACTTTGTTCACACGCGAAGCTACATTGTTATGCGCGCGAGTGCTTGGTCTATTAAATCTACCATCTTTGCACAAATGCAAATACTGGTCGCAATCATAATCAGATATTGTAAATTGGATAATTCGCTCAGGATCTAACTGACGGAAAAAAATAATTCCGTCCACTAGGAAACTGATACCACTTTGCGAAACAGGTGCGAAATCACAAACAGGCGATAGAGATCTCTGCGCGCACTACAATAATTACGTTTCATTAAATGTAATTCTAAATCATTTTTCCTTTCCCCACCACCAAATAGAAAATATATAATTGAACTCACCCGAAGTGAAAGGGTTCCTTGTATATGCTGCTCAGCTAGTGATTGTATGAGGTAAAACAACTATGTCCACTGAATTACAGTTGCTGTAGACCTCGGCATACATAATATGATTGAACGACCTTGTTGTGGTAAGAGCGCAGGTAAATATTACTGTGGTATAATTCGATGCACACGCAGTACACGCCTTCCAATTTTAATGCAACATCAAAATTATAATTTCTATCTCGCACATACAATGCTCATAAAAACAATTTTCGCATACGTTATTACCTCCACTCCAGTGGCGTGGCATGGGCCGACTGATTGGGGCGTGTATTTTGGGGGGGCATGTGCATTTTTAGGCAGGGGGGGAGGGGCACACTCATTATATTTGCTTAGTGCTATAGAATTGTATGTTATTTATTGTTGTTGTCAATTTATTGGAGGGCTTGTGCATTCGACGTGCCCCCGTGCACCCAGTACCCGGTGTCACGCTAAATCCGTACGCACTGCGAAATCCGTACGCAGTCGCAAATACGCATGCGCACCTGTGGGAAAATTTCCTTCAAAATTCGTTCCCATTCATGCCATTTGTAATAAAGCATGCAAAATCCCTCCTTGAGGCTCCTTGCAGCACAAAGTGTTGTCAAAACCCGACGGTGGATTAAGACCATCCATTCACGCCATTTAAACATTTGATAAAACATGTGTCAATTCGTTATTTTAATGAAATTGCGGCGTAATAATGGACACGATTTTCGCAAGACACGCACCATATATAGGCATACCTGTCTAAGCGCATGCGCATTTGCGACTGGATACGGATTTCGCAGGTCACGGATATAGCACCACAGCGGACCCAGTAGCTGCGCCGCCCATCGCCTCTTCTACGACGTGCACCACTAGCTACCAAACCTCCCTCGGTTGCGCATTCGCACTTGATAGTTGTTGTTGTTGTGTTATAATTTAATTCTTTTTGGCGATTAGTCAATATTGAATATTGTCGCCACCTACGTTTCTCTCTTTATATGTTGATGCATTTATATTATCAATAATTAAGTATACATTTGTTTTGTTTATTTCCTTTTCAATACAAAATATAAAAGTTTTTTAACAAATCTTCAGGACATGAAGACAAATTTAGTGAGGCTTGAGCCACAAGAGCTGCATAGATGTCCTAAATACAGCTCCATGCATGGCTTGAGTATGTACAATTGGGCGATCGCACCCCTGTTTAAATGTAATTGGCAACGCTGATCCCTCCCCTGTCACATGATGCCGTCTTACCAGCCCTCAAAGTACGTTTCTTATGCCCCTGTGACACTTCTCCGACTTCATGATTCGGCATGGTTTCCGACTTGACCGAAACCATGCGGGAAGGAAGCGGGACACTTGACCGAAACCAGTCGGGAGGATGCGGAAAGGCGGAACGAAATCTTGAAAATGTTCAAGATTTGCTTCCGACTAGTTCACGACTAAATTTGTCGGGAGCAGTGCCGAAACAATACCGAAACTATGCCGAAACTAGCCTTGACAAGGCGGATCATCGGCATTGTGGCCCGCCTGGTTCACGACAAGGTTCCGCACAGTTTCCAACAAGATTCCGACATGACTCCGCACAGTTTCGGAATGGTTTCGGCATGGTTCCCGAATAGTTTACGCACTCGCAGTACTTGATCAAGAAACGAAGACATGATTATTTTTGGCCAAGTTTAAATGAAACAAATATTACATAGATAGTAACCTACAGTTCTGATTTTAGGGCGCTCTAAATCCTTGTTTTCTTAAAGGTAATCACAACTCATGTGTTATATTTGAAAAAAGGCACATATTTAAAAGACAGAATAAACAATTTGATCAAAACCGGATCAGAAACAGCGGAAATATTCATAAATATATGCGATTAATAAGAATTATTGTTTAGACCAAACTTTTATTTAATGACATGTATTTATAAATCCTATGCATTGCTGAAAAAACACGGTGGATTTGGGTTGCTGAGTGCTGTGAGTTAGTGAATATCACTTTGCATTTTTGCTCATTACTCGGCCATTTGGCATCCATTTGACTTGAAATGTTCACACAATACCCCGTGAACATAATAGATAACAACAATATACATTATATCAACCAATCATCACTTTTTGCACATGTCAACAAAGTTACTAGATCCCTTTAACGGTTATGTGACTACTATCCCCGGGCGATTACTCCCCCCCCCCCCCCCCCCCCCCCCACAAAAACAAAAAACACACAAACAAACAAACAAACAAACGAACAACCAAAACAAGCAACAAAAAAAATAAAAATAACCCGAGGTATTCTTCTTCTCGGTCTCGGCCTCGGAAATGTTTACCGACGAAATAACAACCCCCCCCCCCCCCCCCTTCAAATCCTGGGTACGCTATAAAATGGGCGTCGATTTGTAATTGATATACTGCGCACGGGATCGGAATGGGGGTAATCTATTCATTAATCCCCCGCTGAACAATAGGTATTAATGGACACGACATCAAATAAAAGGTGGTCATAATTCATCTGGAGATTATATGAAATGATGTGCCCATTTATATACCTGCATGGTCATTTATGTGAATGATTGATACACTGTGACCGATCAACGGTGACCAGTTGAAAGAAGTATCGTAGAACAATGACCAAAACGACGAATGCGGAAAGGTGGCGTAAACATGACGGGACAATGCGTGAAGAGTGTCGAAATGTGTCGGAAACAGGGCGGAAACATGACGTGACGATACGGGCCACGCAACCGTCCCGCTTGGTTTCGGTCAAGTCGGAAACCATGCCGATTCATGAAGTCGGAGAAGTGTCACAGGGGCATAATGCCCCTGTGACACTTCTCCGACTTCATGATTCGGCATGGTTTCCGACTTGACCGAAACCATGCGGGAAGGAAGCGGGACACTTGACCAAAACCAGTCGGGAGGATGCGGAAAGGCGGAACGAAATCTTGAAAATGTTCAAGATTTGCTTCCGACTAGTTCACGACTAAATTTGTTGGGAACAGTGCCGAAACAATACCGAAACTATGCCGAAACTAGCCTTGACAAGGCGGATCATCGGCATTGTGGCCCGCCTGGTTCACGACAAGGTTCCGCACAGTTTCCAACAAGATTCCGACATGACTCCGCACAGTTTCGGAATGGTTTCGGCATGGTTCCCGAATAGTTTACGCACTCGTAGTACTTGATCAAGAAACGAAGACATGATTATTTTTGGCCAAGTTTAAATGAAACAAATATTACATAGATAGTAGCCTACAGTTCTGATTTTAGGGCGCTCTAAATCCTTGTTTTCTTAAAGGTAATCACAACTCATGTGTTATATTTGAAAAAAGGCACATATTTAAAAGACAGAATAAACAATTTGATCAAAACCGGATCAGAAACAGCGGAAATATTCATAAATATATGCGATTAATAAGAATTATTGTTTAGACCAAACTTTTATTTAATGACATGTATTTATAAATCCTATGCATTGCTGAAAAAACACGGTGGATTTGGGTTGCTGAGTGCTGTGAGTTAGTGAATATCACTTTGCATTTTTGCTCATTACTCGGCCATTTGGCATCCATTTGACTTGAAATGTTCACACAATACCCCGTGAACATAATAGATAACAACAATATACATTATATCAACCAATCATCACTTTTTGCACATGTCAACAAAGTTACTAGATCCCTTTAACGGTTATGTGACTATTATCTCCGGGCGATTACTCCCCCCCCCCCCCCCTCCCCCCACAAAAACAAAAAACACACAAACAAACAAACAAACAAACGAACAACCAAAACAAGCAACAACAAAAAAAAATAACCCGAGGTATTCTTCTTCTCGGTCTCGGCCTCGGAAATGTTTACCGACGAAATAACAACCCCCCCCCCCCCCCCCCCCCCCCACTTCAAATCCTGGGTACGCTATAAAATGGGCGTCGATTTGTAATTGATATACTGCTCACGGGATCGGAATGGGGGTAATCTATTCATTAATCCCCCGCTGAACAATAGGTATTAATGGACACGACATCAAATAAAAGGTGGTCATAATTCATCTGGAGATTATATGAAATGATGTGCCCATTTATATACCTGCATGGTCATTTATGTGAATGATTGATACACTGTGACCGATCAACGGTGACCACTTGAAAGAAGTATCGTAGAACAATGACCAAAACGACGAATGCGGAAAGGTGGCGTAAACATGACGGGACAATGCGTGAAGAGTGTCGAAATGTGTCGGAAACAGGGCGGAAACATGACGTGACGATACGGGCCACGCAACCGTCCCGCTTGGTTTCGGTCAAGTCGGAAACCATGCCGATTCATGAAGTCGGAGAAGTGTCACAGGGGCAAAACAAGGATTTAGAGCGCCCTAAAATCAGAACTGTACTATCTATATATTATTTGTTTCATTTAAACTTGGCCAAAAATAATCATGTCTTCGTTTCTTGATCAAGTACTGTGAGTGCGTAAACTATTCGGGAACCATGCCGAAACCATTCCGAAACTGTGCGGAATCTTGTCGGAAACTGTGCGGAACCTTGGCGTGAAACATGCGGGCCACGATACCGACGATCCGCCTTGTCACGGCTCGTTTCGGCATAGTTTCGGTATTGTTTCGGCACTGTTCCCGATGAATTTTGTCGGGAACTAGTCGGAAGCAAATTTTAAACATTTTGAAAATTTCGTTCCGCCTTTCCGCATCCTCCCGACTGGTTTCGGTCAAGTGTCACGCATCCTTCCCGCATGGTTTCGGTCAAGTCGGAAACCATGCCGATTCATGAAAGCGGAGAAGTGTCACAGGGGCATAATGCCCCTGTGACACTTCTCCGACTGAGTGATGATTGGTTGATATAATGTATATTGTTGTTATCTATGTCCACAAGGTATTGTGTGAACATTTCAAGTCAAATGGATGCCAAATGGCCGAGTAATGAGCAAAAATGCAAAGTGATATTCACTAACTCACAGCACTTACTTTGTACACGTTTTCGAAAATCCGACGGATATTTCATTATCTGAAAACTTCAATCGTTCATAATTTTGTAACGAAAGGGAAATTAGAAAAATCGAAACCTGTCTCATGCTTTTTTTTGTTAATACGAACAAAACAAGGTATGAGAGAACTGCTAGTTTTCCAATTAGAATGTGTGTGTGTTTGTTTGTGTGTGTGTGTGTGTGTGTGTGTGTGTGTGTGTGTGTGTGTGTGCGTGTGTGTGTGCGTGTGTGTGTGTGTGTGTGTAATAAATGCAATGTAATGCGTGTCGATTTGTGTCTAATAAATGCAATGTAATGCGTGTCGATTTTGGTAAATATGAAAAAATACCGCTCGATGTTAAAATTAATAATTTGACTCTAGCCCAAGTAGATTCAATGAAAGTCCTTGGTATTTTGATTAATGAAAATCTTAAGTGGGAGGGTCAGGTGTATGCTATGATTAGGAAGACTTATAAGCGAATGCATATTCTTCGTTCTTTAATTCCATTTAAATTACCAATGAGAGATTTGATATTGATTTATAAGGGATACGTTCGCCCCTTGGTAGAGTACGGGGTGCCTGTTTGGCACCCTGGTCTAACAAAAATGCAAACAGCCTCTATTGAAAGAGTCCAGAAACGAGCACTAAGGCTGATTTTGGGTCCCCTTTATGGATCATATGATAATGCTTTGGATGTTACGATGGTTGAAACTCTGGAAGATAGGCGAATGAAAACATGCTTGAAGTTCGGCAAATCCCTCCTTAATTCCAATGATTTCCGGAACTGGCTCCCAGAACAGAGACCAGACACTGGAAGGCAGTTACGTCGTCAAACAAATTTATATTCTATTGGTTGTAGGACAGAAAGGTATAGGTCCAGCCCTATTCCTTACATTGTGAGATGCTTGAATAAAAATACTAATTAGATACCTTAAAATCCCCATGTATATTGATGCATGTAATACATTAGACACGTAAGTTATGTACTATTATAATATACTGATTTGATTTGATTATTGTGTTATAATTGTTCACGCACATAATTCCGATCTGTATTATGATGCTTCCTATCTTTATTATGATGCTTCCTTTGTGTGAGGCATTTGTGTATAATAACGGGCAATTATACTTTGATGGTAAAAATGCATTTATTCACCCTTACGAATTGTATTGGATAATTGATTTGGACAAACTAGTTATTACAGCGAGATACAGTACCTTATAATTGTACATTTAATACTTTTGACTTTAAAAGTAAGTGTTGATTATTATAAGCTATTGAACCAAACCAAAACACTCTTATTGAAATGCATTTGAATTCCATTTTTGTGTACGAGTCTTAATTTATGGGTGATATCATTATATCCATAATCCATGTAATTGAATAAAGTTAGTTAAGCCATTGAATGCAATACATTATGATTCATATATCATATCATTCTATTCGGATAATTAATTCTTACTAATTTCCAAGAATTGCTGCTAGTTTATGTAGTTTTTGTATAAATCTTTAACTTGCTTAGTAAGTGTTATAAATATTAATTTATAAGTATTTTAAATTTTATAAATTTTATTTTTAAATATTAAATTTGCATTAGAAAATCGAATTAATACACGATGCCTTAATATTATATTATGGGCTTTTGTTATTACTCATTTCATGTATCAATATATAAAACAACATTATTACTCACTGTCGTTGGTTAGTAATTACGGCTAATTCGTTATTCTATTAATTTGTGATTGAGCTATATTATGTAATTTTATACCTCGTGAGTTCATTAATGTTATTTCCATGTTTGTAAATATTGTTGCAAATGACACTGCAATTCAGCTTGTAGCTGTGAATGTGACATTTTGTTGAATAAAAATACCATTATTATTATATTCCTGCTACACACTTACCCATACATGATGTCAGACTGACGCCACTCATACAACATAAATGTATTGCGTGTTAATTCTATAAAATGAACTTGAATAAATACAAATCTAACTACACCATGACCAATGAGCCACGGAACACATGACGCACACACAACTCTCGCATTTATGCATGGAGTGATTTTGATAGCACCCCTTGATTCAATTTGCCCTGGGGGAGGGGGGGGGGGGGTGTTTCACAAAGATCCCAAGTTAAACTTAACTCTAAGTTGGACTTAAAAAGTATGGAGAGCCATTAGTTTCTTTGAAAAATTGTTTTAAAAGTTCTTTTTCAAAAGCATAACATGTTGATTTAAATCATTAATATTTTCTATTATCAAGGAGGTTCCATGATTTTGATGGAAAATTTATGTCAGTCTAAAATACTTGCATCCTTGGTTTTGAATATATTTTATTCTAAGGCGACACATGCTTTCCATAATAGATAAATCCAACTTAGAGTTAAGTTCAACCTAGGATCTTTGTGAAACACCCCCTGGACACTTGGACACTTATCCCTGTCACAACCGGGATCGAACACTACCCATCATGCACTGTTTTCACTCCTAATCAAGGATTAATTCATAGTCGCACACGAATTTTCCATTTTCATTTATAAACTGCCCAACCCAGGTGGCGCACTTTATTCTTTTAAGTCATCGTTCGTAATCGTAACGGAAACATATCGATATTCACAGGGTCTAAATGAAACTAAATACACAAGATAAATAACAACTAAATGTGTACAAAAGAAAGTAAATATTTCATATTACGATTTACGCATAGTATTATGTTTGTATAAGTTACTCAATAGTTATTACTTAAAGGGTACCACCACCCAAAAATAATATTCTTATTAAAGAAAGGTAACATCTTTAGTATTCCATTCCATCAACAAATTCACAAAAATATGTTTCCAGAAAAAAAACAAAACAATGTAATTGGAAAACGCATCATCATTCTAAAGCATGCGTTCATGCGGTCTGAATTGTGAAGACTGATGTGTGCAGAGCGATCGAATCGCCCGGGAATCTATTGTCTACAAACGTACGCGTGAATAGCATTGGCGCACTCACAAATGGTTGGCCCGTATGGAACCAGGAAATAGTAGTGGTTCCGTAAGTGGTGGAAATTAATTGCTTTGTTTATGAATTTGATATCACAAAACGGTACCAAAACATATAATAATGTGTTGTCCTTTAACGAAAAACTAGAAAAACTAAATTCGCTAAACGGCTGTTATATTCCAGTAGATTATTAGTTGGAAACAGGGGCAAACTGCTATAATGGCTCAAATTAAATAAAAAAATGAATTGGCAACAAAGTGTTATCACTTTTGATTTTACTTTTTTTGTATTTGACTCCCTTGTGATGTTTATCTTAATCTGATGCTACTCCGACTTATCAATAAATCAATCGACATTTCTAATACATGTATTGTACAAAATAACACATTTTGTAACTTTTTTTTTTTGTAGGTATTATCTACCCCAGATCACACAATCTTTATACAACGCATTATCGCCATTTTGTACTTTCTCGCTTCATAAACTACTTCGTGATATCCACGAATTTCATGTTGTAGTTTTCAAACATTTGCATTTATTTTGTACATGGCAGACAGAATCAGAAACGAAATTATATCAGGCAATTCTATCAATACTATCCTTCGGGTTTATGTCAGGTTCTTAATAGCTTCTGACCACACGAGCGATGAAAATTAAGGGGTTTCTTGGACGAACTGCGTACTAGGGGTTTCTATAGCTCAGTCGGTATAAAGAGCACCGGTCTAGCAATCCGGAGGTCTCGGGTTCGAATCCCGTTGGAATCCCATTTTCTTTGCTCTTTTTCAATCAATACTATCAACACTATCAAATACGAATCAATTGTATACTCGCAGTAGCAACATAAATGAAGAGCTTAGTTCCAAATGGCGCTAAACCCATATTCCATTTAAATTGAGTTAACGATATCAATACATTAATAAGCTACTCCATGGGCGTCGATACTTACGTAATACCTATTCATCAGGGGGATGAATGAATAGATCATCCCCCCTGATGAAGTGGGTATCAATGACAGATCGACACCCATGAGCTACACAACTTTCTAGAAATCCATATTCTAGGACAAAATGCACAATCAAAATATGGAACTTTCCATTTTCATAGTCCCATAGGTATGTGTACAAAGTTGGGCAGAGAACCCTGCTTTTCTCCAAAGTTGAAAAGTGGATTTAGCGCTTTTTAAAGTTAGATAGGGATCATAGACTCCAACTGGCAGACATGTAAATACGCATTTATCGTACCACATTATTATACTGGTATGTAATAATATGTTTCAAGAAGGAAGAATTATTATGCGGGAAAGATATTAGGAAAGGAAACGCATCAAAACGCACCTTATCATAAACTTACACATTTTAATTTTGCACATACAATCGAATGATACAGAAAGAGAATTAAAGCGGTGTTGGAGAAGGTTCAATGAAGATGAAAACTGGACTGATACATCACCTGGCTGGAGGAGGAAATACCCAGGACGAAATTCCCATTGAAACCAATTTAAATTCTAATTGGTTTCTTATTGGTACCCATTGGTTTCAATTGGTACCCATTGGTTTCAATTGGTACCCATTGGTTTCAATTGGTACCCATTGGTGTCAATTGGTACCCATTGCTTTCAATTGGTACCCATTGCTTTCAATTTCAAAAAGACGAAGGCCCGAACCAATATACCACGACACTCCCACTATGATGGTATGATGTTAGTCAGGAATCTCTTGGAGCTTACAATTACATCAATGCCGTGCTTGAATTCTTAGCCAGCATCATATATGCATCAAATAACATCAGAATAATTGAAGCCAGCTCTATCAGAAAACAAAAACGAGGTAGCATTGACTAAAATAAGCATGGGAATATTGCTCAGTATTCACAACAATGAAACAATTTTGTTCTTTACCAGAAACGCGTGGCACCCCCCCCCCCCCTGCCATCCCCACCCTATCCTTCCTCGCGACGGAATTTCACACTGTGCAGTTTCCGATAAGTGATATTATTACCAATGATTATTCCGGTCATTGGAAACATACAATGGCAGCCCGCAAGGATTGTTTTCACAATCTTCACTCCATAGGGAGCATTCCTTCATCTGGATTGACCGTACGGTTGCTGTACCGTTGCTTGGTCCATCTAGACCTCACTATCTTCCTGTTCATTGTCCACGTGCTCTTGTAAGTCTTGGTCATCTTCTGGTCTTGGTTGTGGTCCTGGTGCTGCTCCTGGCCCCTGTCCTTGTTCTAGGTCTGATGTTGGTTGTGGTCCTGGTGCTGTTCTTGGGTCCAGACCGAGATCTTGGTCTGGCGCTGGGAAGACCTGTTCGTCCGTCTTGTCAGTAGGACCAGTCTGTGCCTGTTCTCCTCCCCGGCGTGGCGGGCTGTATGTCTTCACGTAGTGCCGTAGAAAAACTCCTCGCTCCCCTTCTTCCTTGCTATAGCGTAAAGAAACACATGCAGGTAAGTGTTGACTATTGTCGATCAGCTATTTATAATTATTATAAGAGTTTAAAGGGATAGTTGAGTTTTGGTATAGAGGGGCGCTACACATGATAATTTGTTTGTGAGATAATGAAAAACTGAGTGTCAAATTTGAAAGAGCATAATATTTTAATGACAGAATAAACTTAATTCGATCAAAATCGGTTCAGAAACGGCTGAAATATCCATAAAAGTAACCATTTGTAATAAATGTGGGCCCCCACAATTATTCAACAATTTTGAACCAACCGTTAAAACTTTGTTTAAAATGCTTCCTCTTTTCAACAATTTTCAAATAAGTTGTTTAATAGTTGTTGATTATCTCTCTATCTAATCACAATTTTTTACAAAACATTACATGGACAATATTTCATTTAAAATGGTTGAAACCAATGAGTTTTTAGAGAGCGCCCTCTTGAGTTTGAACGGCTCTTTTTTTTTAATGATAACAGGCTATTTACTTAGTCGTTTGTAATTTTGTATTCCTTTCGAGCATGGTGGAGTTATAAATATTAGTTTGTAATGTAATGGTGCAGGTTTTGGTTACTAATATTCAGTTAAACCAAAACTGTACTCTCTTTACCAGAACTCAACTATCCCTTTAAGATGTTAAGTTAGGCAATGTAATGCATTTTAAGCTATGATAACAAATACTTTTCAGGATATATTGATTACATATCTGATCTGTTTGTGTAAAGATGGTTTTCTAATTTGTCAGTCAGAATACATATTCTGGAATAAGTGCGTAAAGGAAGGCTAAGTTTTTAAATGGAATGAAATAGGCAATTGACATGTTTGAGATGATAAGGGGGTTTTTCGTTTCAGGCAAATGCGTGTTATATTACTTTGGGTTTTAAATTATTAGGCTTTACGGCCTACTATATATACATGTATGCAATTTGTAAGGGGTGACTCCAACACATTAAGAGATTAATAGAAAAACAAGTTATGGTATAAATAAAAAGAAAAAGGGTTAATTTTCGATGACTTAACCAACCTCTATGAGAAAGTTCTTATCGTCATCGTGGAGATCAAAATCGTTCGTGCCGATATACTCGGTATCGATTCCACATGTCCGATAGATATCTTCATCCTATTATAAAAAAAGAAGAAGTAAAGAGAAAACAAATACATGCATTAAAACAACAACGACATCAACAACAAAGTATAATGTTGCGGGCAGCTATTTCACTATAGAAAGTTGAACCATTATCATCTCATAATGTATATTTGTGTCATTCATATTCGATCTATAATACTCGTAATTCAGTGTGTTGATACCAATGTAGTATGTCTGGTCAATATTGTTTCAATGGTCAATTCCAAAATAAGAGATTCAAGTGGCTCACCGTTAAGAAGATGCGTTTGACGTTGACCAGAAGGGTATCCATGAGCGCTACCAGGAAGTCCGAGAGGTTCTTGATGTCTCGCTTTGAGTAGCCCTGGAAACTG
>JBAMJV010009874.1:0-7500 GCA_037951105.1 Echinarachnius parma | reverse complement strand
AGACAGGTTTGTACCGCCCTCTACACCCCACACATGACAACCTTTCACCCCCATCCTAACGTATACTATCATCATGCCCAGTGTCTCGATGTGGTTGTTCGTCATACACTAATTCAGACAGGTTTGGACCGCCCTCTAAATCCCCACGCACGACAACCTTTAACCCCCATCCTATCGTACATACCAGCAACATGCCCAGTGTCTTGTTGTTGAACGTGCCGAATCTCTCCTTCTTGTCCCACAGCCTCCCGATCTCCTCGAGCGGCTGCAGTTTAGACAACATGTTGTCTTCGGACTTCAGGGATAGCCACCAACCTGGATCATCAAACATGATAATAGGGATCTATTTGGACTGGACATGTATATAACTGGGACATTCACACCATTTCACCGTGTAATAATTTGCATTATATGATATTACATCATAAATACGCTTTATCGTACATAAATCACTGCCATTATTCGTTTTTTAGAGATATAAAGATAACAATGATATAATTTCTTTTGGTTCAATGTTAATACTTATTGGTAAATGTGGATGTGGATGTGGTGTGGCAAGATCGGTAGAGCGCGCGCTTTCTGATCTCAAGATCCCGAGTTCGAACCATGCCCACTTAATCCACATTGCTGCTCTCTACCCAGGAGTATAAATGGGTACTTGGTCGGGTGTTAATTAGCCTTCAGCGCCCGTTGGGCAGCTTGGGCTAGTATGCTCCCCTGGGAGTTGAGATGGCGCTCTATAAAAGCTATATATTAAATGGACAGTTGTTTAATTTGCTGTTTATTATAAAGGGAAACGTACCATCGAAACAGTGAATGGGATAGTTGCAAAGGACGCCCCCATCGACATACAAATCGTAGTCATTGTAACGTTGTTTCCTCACTGCGCCAAACAGACCTGTGAATGACAAAGAATGACGAAGATTATAATAATGATATAGTAAAGATAATGATAATGATAATAACAACGTGCTACTACTAATATTATTACTACTACAACAACAACTACTACTACTACTACTACTACTACTACTACTACTACTACTACTACTACTATTACTATTACAACGACTACGACTACGACTACGACTACGACTACGACTACTACTACTACTACTACTATTACTACTACTACTACTACTACTACTACTACTACTACTACTACTACTACTACTACTACTACTACTACTACTACTACTACTACTACTACTATTACTACTACTACTACTACTAATACTAGTATCATGCAATAATAATGTAACACATGTCCAAAATCATACCAGGCCGGGATTCGAATCCGAGACCCATCGATTGCAAGACCGGTGTTCTAACCAATTAATTATTAGGCCCTATTTATTGTGGTTCTTCCTAATATCCCTTCTCAATGCTCTTGCCGTCACTTTGTTCATTTCTTTTTTGAAATTACTTAAAAGGTTTATACATTTTAATATAGCTTTTGACTGAAACGAGCTTAAAGGGATAGTACAGTATTTGTCAAACTGATTGTTTCTAACCAAAACCTGAACCATACATTGCAACTCTACAAACTAATCATTATAACTCCACAATGCTCGAAACCTATCAAAAACTACAAACAAAATAAGTAAAAAGCCTGTTATTATTCAAAATGAGTCAGTAAAACTCAAGAGGGCGCTCTCTAAAAATGTATTGATTCCAACCAATTTTAATGAAAAATTGTACAAGTAATGTTGTTTTAAAACAATGACTAAATAGATCATCAACAACTATTTAAATTTTTTGTTTTGTTTTTGTTTGTTTAAGTGTAAGCATTTGATATATTTTTTAACAATTATCAAACAAACCTGAGGCCCCAGGTTAATTCTGAATGAATATATTTATTGATATTTCAGCTGTTTCTGAACCGATTTTGATCAAATCAAATTAATTCTGTCACTAAAATTGTATGTTCTTTCAAATATGACGCTCAGTTTGTAATTACCTCACAAACAATTATTTTGTGCAGCGCCCTCTTTACCACAACTGAACTACCCCTTTAAGACACGAAAGTTAAAAAGAGCACCGGTCCAGCAATCTTATTTTTGTTCTCCTGTCAGATTATTGGGGGTGGGTGCCCTTGCCCCCTTGTTAGTCATTTTATCTATGCCATTGGACACTGTTTATATTTCCAGCCAGTATGTTTATAAGTAACGAGTGAAAGATCTTTCAATCTAACCTGGAATTGCGATGGTCATCCGAATGGCGACAATGATCGGCATGTTGGGCGTGGTCTTAACATGACAGTACTCAGCGTCCATGCGACTGAGATTGGTGACCACGATACACAGCTCCTTGCCCGTTAGGTCGTACAGCTGCTTGAAGGTGCAATCAGGGTTCCCAGTCTTCTCAGACACTTGCTCTCCAAACCAATGAAAGAGTTTCTTAGCGGGATGCCAGCCGAAGCGACGGATGATGTTTGGCAGGAGACTGCAGGTGCCGCAGCTGGCATCTGGAAAACGATGAAGGGAAATTGAGAGGAATAGAAGGATAGTGATTATTGAAGGTAACGACGGTTGCAGCCCCTCCTCTTCCGCCTCGTACGCCTATGTATGATGGTGAAGACAACGACAAGAATGTTGATGAAGATGAAGATGATGATGATGATGATGATGACGATGACGATGAAAATTACGATGATGATGATGATGATGATGATGATGATAATGATGGTGATGATGGTGATGATGATGATGATAAATGATGATGATGATGATAATGATGATGATTATATCAATAGTGACGATGATGACGATGATGGTGATGATGGTGATGATGATGATGATGATGATGATGATGATGATGATGATGATGATGATGATAATAATGAAGATGAAATGAGACGATGAGGGTGATGAGAGTGTTGGTGTAGGTGATGATGATGATGATGAAGATGATGGTGATGAGGATGATGATGATGATGATTATATCAATGGGGACGATGATGACGATGATGATGGTGATGATGATGATGATAACGATGATGATGATGACGATGATGATGATGATAATGATGACGCTGACAATGATGATGGGGATAATGATGATGATGATAATGATGGTGATGATGGTGAGGATAATGATGATGAAGATGAAGATGATGGTGATGATGATGATGATGATGATGATGATAATGATGATTATATCAATAGTGACAATGATGACGACAATGAAGATGATAATGAGGATGATGATGCTGATGATGCTGATGGTGATTATGATTATGGTGACGACGATGATGATGATTATGATGATTCTTATAGTGATGTTGATGATAATGATCATGATGATGGATTGATACAAATACAGATGTGAATGATCTGAGAGGAAAATACTTTTTTGTTGAATATTTTGTTCACTAAGATATAATTCAGACGCATGAGGTATATTACGAAATGCATTAATTCTGAAGTAACTCATTTTGATAAAAGTGGAGGTGGTATACATGACAAGGAACTTGGAGAAGATGACGAATGGAGATGAGTTTAGGGAGGAGGTGTGGACAACGAAGGAGATGGACGTATATATAGGGGAGGAAGCTCATCATAATAATGTATGATATTGCGCATGGCTGTGTGAATAATTAGCATACGCAGAAGATCAATCGAATATCGACAAATTAAAGAAGTTAATTAAATGCTATGTTTCGATCATATCAGGATATTATACCCATGGACTTTTGTGACCCGGAATCAATGACGCGGTTAATAGACGATCGATCATGTATTCAGGGCCTTGACGACCGCTCCAAACCCATTGATTTATATCCTGCGCTTCTTTTCGTGTATTTCGTGATACATCCATGTATGTGTGTCCATCTTGTGCTTGTGTAGGCACGATATAGGGGTGGTCGCTTTATACGGAGGCAGTCAGTGTCAGAGGGTTTAAAGAATATCGCATCTATGTAAACACAATCCATCACCGATATACACCTCACTACCGTAGGCCTATCGATGTTAATAACCATGACCGATAGCTTTTGGATTTTAGTATATCTAGAGCCCCAATAAAAACTGCAGGCATGGGGAGATTGGGATTGGGGGGAGGGGGGAGGGGGGGGGGGGGTGCGGGGGAGGGGGTGTTCGGGACTAGGAGCCTCTCCCCCTCACTACGCCACTGTTAACACATCAGTTTCTAAGCGCTGTAGAAACGGGATATCACCGTTATTAACCCTGGTAACTTGGTGCAAATCACACTAAAGTGCATTTTTCAACTCACCGAGGAGTATTCATCCAACAGGTAGTCAGTAAGAGGCATCCAACAAGCTAGGTAAATATTGTCCCTGCCAGGTATACCATTTGTTCACGATTTAGTTCGACTAAAGGACATAATATATACCTGCTACAGTTGGGAATCGAACCCACGACCCTCATATCAAACGGGCCATAGCCACTTTATCACAACACTTTAAACATAATATATTATGTAAACTTTACTTTGTTGACCCGAACGAGTGATACAATATTTGAACCTGATTTGTCAATTGGTTGATGTGCGAAAATTCCACGGTGAATGCCATATGAATGAGCAAACATGCGGAGAGACATTTGCTAACTCATTGCACTACCTTTGTGGACAGTTCAAATTATTCAAACATGTCAAAGGAGGTTATTAAATAGGAACACTTCACTAATCAATATCTTTACAAACGAACGAAAAATGTGAAGAAAAAAAATCAATTCCAAGCTTGGTGATGCTTCTATCCGTCAAACAAATACAACCATGTATAATAGGTGAGAAGTGCTAGAGCTCTAAGTAAGTTTTGTGAAATAAAACAATATTACTAGATCCCTGGAAGAATGGGCGTCGATCTGTCATTGATACCCATTCATCAGGATAGATAATCTATTCATTCATCCCCCCCTGATGAATAGGTATTACGTAAGTATCGACGCCCATGCCTGGAAGTCTCCTTGTATACCTGGCTATATGCCATTCAAGTTGGGGTTTCCACTTACCTAGGAAGTACTTCCGCAGGTCTTCCCGGAGAACCTCCTCGATCTCATCTGAAGAGTAGCCCAGGGCCAGGAGAGCAGCCCACATGGCCCCAGCACTAGTCCCCCCGTAGCGCCGGATGTTCTTCCATAGCCCCACGCGTTCAAATTCCTGTAAGAATCATAACAAATATGCAAATTCAACATTATTGATTATGCCTCCAAAATGTTACAAATTGCCCTTTACCAATGGTGTAGCTACGGGGGATGGGTAACGGGGGCACTTGCCTTCCAGGAAAATGACCCCTAAATGAATATTAACAAAACAAAAAATAAGAAATACAAATGTTTAATAAAATAAGGTGAAATATGTTCAAAGATATAGAAATGCATGAGGTGTGCCGCAAACAATGCACGTGCCCCCAATCTGTCTGACCGCGCTATGCCGCGTTCTTTATATTTTCATTTGCATCTTTGTCATAATAAATACATGGGAACCGACCAAGAGGAAGACCGGCCAAAAAGTGGACAGATTGTGTAAAAAGAGGACTGTGCTACTAGACGCATACAATTTTCTAACTCAAGCCAAAAGATTAACCGAAGACAGAAAGATGTGGCAAGCCATTGTGAAACAGAAGCCATCACACATCCAGGCGATGGTGTGGACGGCATAAGTAAAAAGTCAAGTAAGTCATACTAAATGTATTAAGGTAAAATGCTCGACATTCTAAGTCGGGTTTTGGGAAGGGCGACTTATGACCTGCTATCCCTCAAATGATTATGCCTATTATTATACAACTAACAAATGGACTTCTTGTGATAGTCAAATTTATATCCTACATGAATGAAATCCTGTTCAGTGATTGGTCTACATAGCGTCATGTGACCAAACATAGTTATGCCCATGGAGAAAAATGTGCTATGCGTGACGTCATTCATGGAATAGTAAATGCTATTCCATGAATGACGTCATAGACGCCGGGTGATCATATTGAGCCCATAGAGATGCGTGTTATAAATCTTCCCTGCGAGCAGAGGTATTGTTTTAGCTTGCGAAAGATGCTCGACGAGATTTCTCAAAGAGTTATTTAAAAAGAAATACAGCACATTTTCACCCGTGAATATCAATAAGTTCAAAAGAATATTCTAGAGATGCATTTCATGTATAACGTAGCGGTATTCGAATTTTAAAATCACGACAATGGTGCACATAGTGCATCGTTGTCCTTCTGTGGTCGTGACACTAATTCGTCATTTAACAATCGGCCGCGGTGTGCACTGCACTAGCTGTATGTGTAATGTACGAATACCTATTTTCTCCATACAATTACACGTGTGTAGTATTTAAAGCAGGTTAATTATTCACTTTGATGCGCGCGTTTTGCATTTGGGTGCGCATTAGTTGTTAATGCGCGTAACCATGAATGGACATATAGCGCAATACGCGCTCTGCGCTAGGTTTATTGCGCAAAGGGGGTCAGTGTCACAAACAGAACATAGTCAGTGCAGTGATGGTTCCATGATCAATGTTTTGGTTTTCTTTATATTTTTCTTTAATTTAATTGAAATCATTTATTTTTGCGATGATTATGATTATGCGAAGGATATAAAACAAATATATCATGCACTATTTCGAGCCACTAGTGAAATTATGGATTTTTTTTTTTTTTTTTTGTGTATATAAGGAGCAAATGTGAACAATAGCCAACCAGAGTTTGAAAGGAACTCCGGAGGGCCAATCAATGGTTCACTGCAACTCAAGTACCAAAGAAAAAATTATCTAATTAAACAAAAAATTTTAAAAAGGATTCCTACGACCCTCAGAACATAGTGCTTTTCCTGTCACCTCGGAATCCATAATTTCAACTAGAGGCTCTCAGTGCATGGTATATTTGTTTACTATTACCGAGGTGGGCACAGCACTCTAATCTTTACACTCTCTTTCATCTGTCTCCTCTTCTCCTTCTGAAGGGCGGTATCACTTCAAGCTCTGCTTAAGATATATGTCTTATGCATTATCCCCTTTCCATTTATTTTTAAAGTGGATTTAAAATATGCTAGGTATATCCCCTTATCCCCTCCCGACACTAGTCACATTCTCTGGTCATATATAAGTATAACCCTACAAACAAGGTGGTCATAATTATATACTCCTTTATATTCACGTATCCAGCCCCCGCCCCTTTGGTTACCCGTAGACATCCAGAAACAATTAGTATGCCCCCCCCCCCCCCCCCCCCCCCCATATTCCCCTCACGACAGCAGTCCCATTCTTTGTCCATATTTGACCAGAGGGGATCCAACAATTAAGGATGGATCCCCAGTCTTTTGAGAGGGTCTTTAAAGCGATTGGCGGTGCCCCTAAGCTTTGGGTATGATCAGAGGGGGCTACAACAAATTAGAACGGAGCCCCCGGTCTTCTAAGAGGGACCATAAAGCAGTGGGCGGTGCCCCTATGTTTTATTCATGCTCTGAGGGGGCTCACCACTATAAAGACCGAGCCCCCAGTCTTCTAAGAGGGTCCCCACAGTTATGGGCAGTGCCCTCTAGC
>JBAMJV010009873.1:0-16628 GCA_037951105.1 Echinarachnius parma | reverse complement strand
TTGCACTGAATTGCAACGTATTTGCTACTCCATAGCAACTCAACATGTATAATGCCTATAGACCGAGCAATTTTTCCGAACAATTTAATGTATTTTAATATCTGCAGCTTTGCTCTTCATCATAACACCACCCTGGAGCAATTGCAATATACACATCATAGCAACAGTTGCTAGCAAAACATTTTCCTTAGCAACCAAGCAAATTTGATGTCTGCAGACCAATTTTACTAAACATTATAATGTATTTCAATATATATGGCTTTACTATGGCATAATATATTCACTCTGAAGCAAAAGGCCACCCCACAGTGCACATGGCCTTATAATGGTTGCTAGGCAACGCATTTACCTGTTTGTATCAACATTTGGGCTTTTCTAACCTGTCAACTATTGTTGGCCAATTTTTGACGTTACTGAATGTAGGTGCGTAGGACGGTGTGTACCCTTGTTCCCCTATGAGAATTCCTGCTCTATTCTGATCTATCCTGGGCTAGATGTTCTGCCTCATGAATGGATAGACCCATATCGCACCTAACTTGGTCCTTCCATCTCGTAGGAGGGCGTCCCCCGTGGTCTGCGTGCGTCAAAGTCATTATGGTATGCTTGGTATGGTAGGCGGTGATGCGGCATGCGTACCACATGGCCAAACCATTTCCGGCTACGTTTTGTTATTTCTTCACATATGGCGCTTGGGATGTTCAGCCTATGTCTGATCTCTTCGTTCCTTATTCTGTCCATTAGGTGAACTCCAAGAATGGTCCGGAGGCATCTCATTCAAATACCTCAAGCTTACATTTAGATCTATCTGATTTACGGAGGGTCCAGGGATTCTGCTCCATATGCGTCAATAGGGGAGTATCAGGGCTATGTAGATCCTGACTTTGAGTGTCCTTGAAATATCTTGGTTGGACCAGATGGCACTTTTCAGCCTTCCAAATGACCAGGCTGCCAGTCTTGTTCTCCTCTTCACGTCATCTTCTATAGAAGGTACCATGCTGCCGAGAAAGACAAATTTATCCATTTTCGCGATGTTGGTGTTGTTTAGTGTAATACGTGTTGGTCCTCTGTCATGATTCTGCATTTTGTGGCATTGATTTTCATCCGAACTTCGACATGCCTTTTCCAGTTCCCTTGTAAAGATTTGGAGGTTTTAAATACAAGTTCCATGAGGGTGGTGTCATCTGCATAACGGATCTTGTTAGTACGCATGTCACCCATCTGTATTCCACTGTCTACTTTTTGGATGTCATTCATCACAAATTCCAGGAATGGGGTTTAAAGAGGCTTGGAGAGAGGCAGCCTTGTCGAACACCAGTTATGACATCAAACCATTCAGTTATCTTACCGTTAACCATAACAGAGCAGTTGCTTTGCTTGTACATGCTCTCTATAAGCTCGACTAGGGACTTGTCCACACCAATGGAACGTAAACATTTCCAGAGAGCTTCTCTCCAAATAGTATCGAATGCCGCTTTTAAATCAAATGTCAAGTGGATTGGCATCTTTCTTTCTCTGGCCTTTTTGATGATCTATCTGACGACAAACACTGCATCTGTGGTGCCTCTACTTCTGAACCAGCATTGTTCCTCAGTCAGATGGTTCTCAATGGTTCCCTGTATTCTCCTGAGGACCATCCTACAGAAAACTTTCCCAGGTATGGAGAGTAGTGTTATAGCCCTGTAGTTGGATGGGTCCAGCTTGTCTTCTTTCTTAAACACTGGAGTGATGAGACCCTTGCTCCAGTCTTCCGGGGTTTTACCTTCCAACCATGCTGCATTTATTATTTTGAGCAGGAGTAGTCTCGTCGGCTGTCCACCAGTCCTCAGGGTTTCGGCCGCTATTTTGTCCTAACCACAGGCCTTGTTGTTCTTCAACAGTTTTATTGCTGCCTCTACTTCTTCAATTGTGAAAGGTTCACTTGGGTTATATGTAGGTTGAGGGTCAGGTATGGTCTGAAGAGTATTTCGACCCTTGGAAATTGCGTGTTAAGGTGGCCGCTAAAATGTTCTTCCCAGCATTTCAACACTTCTGCAGGAGCCGTTTTAAAGATGCCGTCCTTGTTCTTTACGGCAGGTTGCATCTTGTCTCTTTCTCCAGATAGTTTCTTAACCTTCTTGAAGAGCTCATGGATGTGTGTTCTTTGCGTGAGCAATCTCCATTTCTTCCACCGCTGCGTCAAGAATTTTCTTCTTCCAATTCTTCACTTCATACTTGACCGTTTTATGTGAGTTTTTGTAGCTCTTCTTGTTGTGGGCAGAGGGATTGTTCATCACCAGGATTCTGGCTTTCCTCCCTTGTTCACACGCCTTACAGACATCTTATGGGCGACCTTTAACTTGTTTTGACCTTTTGAAGCCTACAACTTCTTCTGTGATGTTATTGGTAGTATCCCTGAATTGCTTCCACAGCTCATCTGCATCCGTGTCCTGAAGCTGAAGTTGTGGTTCAAAGGCACCTCCAATCCTGGCTTTAAATGCTTCTGCTATGTTAGTCCTTAAGTCTGCCAACATCGTAGCTTTTGGGAAGGCTCTTCATTCGCTTAGACTTTGTAGGTGATAGCTTTACATTTGCCAGTAGGCCCTACTCGATTGTGGTTTGACCCAACCTCTGCTGAGCAGTATGATCTGCATTAGGACTTGATGTTCTCTAATTTGGTAATGATGAAGTCTATCTGATTTATGTAATGTCCACACAGGGACGTCCATGTTGCCCATTCTTACATTCCTACATGTTTCCTACATTCTTTGTGTTGGAAGTATGTGTTACACACTGCCATCCGTGTAACATACATAATTCTAGATGCTTCTCCCCTCTGCTATTGAGCTGTCCTAGTCCAGACTTGCCCAGAGGGTGGTGCCCATACTCCGTGGTCCGCTCCTACTTTTTGCATTGAGGTCACCCATCACACTTTTAGAGAACAGTAGTTGCTATGATATAGAAGTTCAAATGTATGTATTGAGTTATAGTTACTGAGGTCACTTATTAAACTTAAATATTGTGAGTCCATATATATTATGGTATTAAGTATCGTATATATGGGTGCGGTTGTTATTCCGAAGGTTCGTTATTCCGAAGGTTCGTTATTCCGAAGGTTCGTTATTCCGAACACGCAAATTTCCTATACCTGAGTGTTCGTTAATCCGAAATGAAATAGGGTTCGTTAATCCGAACATTTGTTGCATTATTCCGAAGGTTCGTTATTCCGAAGGTTCGTTATTCCGAAGGTTCGCTATTCCGAAGGTTCGTTATTCCGAAGGTTCGTTATTCCGAAGGTTCGCTATTCCTAAAATGAAATCGGGTTCGTTATGCCGAAGGTTCGTTATTCCGACAGTTCGTTATTCCGAAGGTTCGTATTCCGAAGGTTCGCTATTCCTAAAATGAAATCGGGTTCGTTATTCCGATGGTTCGTTAGGCCGAAAATGAATTAGGGTCGTTTTATCCGAAAATGAAATAGGGTGTGTGTGTGGTGGTGTGTGTGTGTGTGTGTGTGTGGTGTTTGTGTTGTGGGCACGGGCGGAGGGGGGGGGGGGGGGGGGGGGGGGGGGGTGTCATGGGCCCCCTCCAAATCAATTTGATCATGGGCTTTGACTGGAAGTGGTATTTGAAAAGAGAGTAAAACTCAGATTGGCACAGGTGCAATTTTGATAATGGCCGCACCCGTATGCAATAGTTGGGACGTTCGTGGTCAAGCCTACTTTTGGCCAAATAAAGTAATAACTGAAAATTATACTAAAGGATTTACATTCTCATGCTAGAATAAGTACAAATTAACTTTTACATTAATAAAGCATAAACTAACCCCCCCCCCCCCCCCCTTGGGCTGCCAAGTGAAAATGTGATGTGGAAAACATCACTTGCGGGGATTAAAAATAGAACCCCCCCCCCCCCTGCCCTTAGGTTGCTATTTATGATAAAATACATACAATTCAGACAAATAAAATGTGATTTTGGACCTGAATCACGCAGCAAAATCTAACTTTATGACATATTTATAATTATATCCAATTGAGTGTGGTTTTATTTGATGTTTTTTTACACATGAGAAAGATATAAATATATATATCTCATTCTTATTGCCTGTTTTACAAAGGAAAAAGAAAATACAATTTTGACTAGAATTGTGAAAGCCACTCTTTGCCCCCCTCCCCTTCTCCCCCACCCCCCCGTGAGCAGCCACGGCAATTAGAGTAAGATTGATCCCCTTCCCAAGTCCACAACTGCTCAAGATACAAATCAACTCGATCTTTTCTACGTCGTATTTATTTAATTTTCGGATTAACGAACCCTATTTCATTTTAGGACTAACGAACCTTCGGAATAACGAACCCGATTTCATTTTCGGATCAACGAACCTTCGGAATAACGAACCTTCGGATAACGAACCTTCGGAAAACGAACCCGATTTTATTTTCGGATCAACGAACCTTCGGAATAACGAACCTTCGGAATAACCGAACCTTCGAATAACGAACCTTCGAATAACGAACCTTCGAATAACGAACCTTCGGAATAACGAACCTTCGGAATAACGAACCTTCGGAATAACTGAACCCTTCGGAATAACGAACCTTCGGAATAACGGACTGTAACCACAATTTCAAGTCCAAAAATGCAAAAGCTCCCTACCGTGGGAGGGGGGACACCCCCCCCCCCCTCCCACACCCTCCCCCCGCTCAGTCACTTCGCTCCCTCGCAAAGTCTCTCTCTCACATCTGGCTCAAAGTTGGTAGCCCTGTGAGTGTGGTTGGACATGAGCCCCATCACACACAAAATCGTGAGCCCCCTTAGGTTTTTGCCCCCCCCCCCCTAATCCAAAACTGTTCCGGCGCGCCTGGTCTCGACCATCTTAATGAATGATTGGCTGTGAACAAAATTTGACGCCCCCTCCCCCCCCCCCCCCCCCCCCCCCACTGAGAGGACTTTCAACCAATTTCCTCGGTCTCGAACAAATTAGGCAGGCAGTCTCGGCCCTCGGTGGGGAAACAAATTTGGCGACGGACACTCCCCCCCCCCCCCCCCCCCCCCCCAACTGAGAGGACTTTAAAGCAATTGTCTTGGTCTCGAAATATTTCGGCAGGTGGTCTCGGCCGCGAACAAATTGGTCTCGGTCCGGATGCAAATCAGGCACCCTCCCTCCCCCCTCCCCCCCCCGGTGTAAGAACCTGTCTACGCCACTGGTAAGCATGTTAACTGTATAACTGTATTACATTTTCTCAAGTCTATTTTCTATGGTAATGAATGATAAAAAAAGAGCCAAATCATCTCTTCAAATAACATTTTCAGTCATAGCTCGAACCCCTCTCTTCTATATATACTATGTTTACTGTAATCTTGTTTTCTAAAGCACTTAGAGGCTTGTTCGCATCGAGCGCTACATAAATTTGTCATTTCATTATTATTCTTATTATTATTATTTCTAATTTGAATTTTGTTCATATTCATCTATTTTACCTACTATAGCTACACAAATACCTATACAGTAGTTCAATAAATGGTGTATAAATGGGTACCATGGTAGGGTGTTAATTAGCCTTAGCGCCATCATCAGTGCAGCTCGGCTAGTATGCTCCCCGGGGAGTTGAGAAAGTACGCAATATCATTGTGTTGGGTTTAAACTGTTCCTGATGACGATGGGTAATAATAATTAAATAATTATTTAAGCGTAGTAGGGTATATATTTATAGTAGCTGCGCTATATAAATGTTCGTATTATTATTATTATTATCATACGGAACCTATATTGTTAATGACAGTTGCTTTAAAAGGAACCACCGCCCTAACAACTCCTTTGATGTATACAATTTTGTAGGCATTATATTTTGATATTTTCTTTAATAATTGAATAAATGTGGGTCCCACATTTATTCCAATTATTTCTTGATAGTTCTGCTGTTTCTAAACCGAATTTTATCAAATAAAGTTTGTTTTATCTTAAAATCAGGATCAGGATATTTACCTCAATTGCATATTCCTGGTAATGGGGTAGTAAAGTTTTGGTTTTAACCATTTTTCATACAAAATAATGCATGTGATGTTTTGTTAAAATAATGATCAAATATAGAGACCATCAACAGCTATTTAAAAACCTCTTTTGACAATTTGTGAAAAAGTGTAGGCATATTTTAAATAAAAAATTAAAAAAATCACCGAATAAATCTGGGGCCCAGATTGATTCTGATGGGATATATTTATTAATATTTCAGCCGTTTTTGAACCGATTTTGATAAAATAAAGTTTATTATGTCATTCAAATTGTATGCTCTTTCAAATTTTATACTCACTTTTGCATTATCTCACAAATAATATTCCGTGCAGCGCCCTCTACACCAAAACTAAACTACTCCTTTAAACTGCATGAACTGTGTGTCATTTGATCCGGAATGTGGAAATGATGAGTGATACCACTTTCCTAAAGTTTGTGGGACAAGGAATTCATTTATGATACTTAATTAGACATATCACCATGGCAACCCACATGAATCCAAGATTTTTGGGAGCGGCCATCTTGGATTTAAGAAGGTTGACATGGTGATATCTGGAAATAAGTATCAGAAATGGTTTTGCTGCCCAAAAAACCTTGGAAAAGTGATATTCATCGTCATTTCTACCTTCCGCGTTCACAATTCACACGATTTTACTCAATTTCTGGGAATATGCAAACTAGGTAAAAACAATTAATTATGCTAATATTATTCATTACCAGAGGTTGCAAAGGTGGTAACTGAACTAAAATATCTGTAATGCATATTAAGGACATGATTGAAACATAAAGCCCTGTACTTATTGCATATTAGAGGCTGTAGCCACTGAAAATCTAATATATTTATTAATATTCAAATTAGTGGCGGCCGTATTTGATTTCAGAGTGTTGCTCATATGGCACATGCAAATTGGCCGTACCAGCATGGATTCCTTACCCCAACATACCCTAGTAATACAGTAGTAAATACAATAGTAATTGTTGTAATCACTTTGTATTATTTCTAGATAGAAAATGTCCCCTGACCTTATTTCGCAGAATTTTCTACAGAAACCATCTAGAACATGAACCAATCAGATTTGCGCTTTTAGAACACATGATCTGACTTACAATTAATTGTACCTTACAATCGATCGTAATACACGACGTTTACAGAACTAAAAAAAAACATCTGCAAAAAGACTCGCATAAATAATGATAATGATGGCCATGTGTTCATGTTAGATTGACACTCTTTGAATTATAATCATAATGATAATTACGCACACTTATAAGAATAAACGTACGTTCCACTAAAAACAATCTGGTATTTTAGTAATATAAGTATACATATTGTATTGTCGTTAAGTATGTAAATTGATACATTCAAATAGGCAGTGTTATTCATGGTATATTTGGTTGGATTGGTAAGCAATATGATTTTTCTTCATTAAATTAAAATTTTCTTTCAAGTGAAAAAAGTAACCACTGTTTTGTGACTTCGTGTTCATTTTCATATCCAGGCGCATCATTGCAGGTTTGGTAACAGTGTCCAAATCCTAAAAATCCAATTGGAATTCTAGCGGTTCTCTCATACCTTGATGTATTCGTATTATCAATAAAAGCATGGGACAGGTTTCTTTTTTTCAAATTTCCTTTTCGTTAAAAAGATATTTACGATTGAACTGTTCAGATGTTGAATTATCCACTGGATCATCAGAACCGTGGACAAAGTGAGTGCATTGAGTTAGTGAATATCACTTTGCATGTTTGCTCATTACTCGGTTATATAACGTCCATTTAACATTTGATATTTTCATACAACACCCAGTTGACATATCAGATAACAACACACTACATTGTATCAACCACTCATCACTTTTTGCACATGTCATCAAAGTTATTAGATCCCTTTAACAAAAATTACAGCGATTGCATACTATTATATACAAGACCTTATTTTGACTAGCTTACTAGGGGTACAAATGTTGAATACAAAGCGGATCTTATACGATAATTTGTGAGACGTTAACTACACATAAGAAGATAAGTATGTGTGTATGTATGTGTGTGTGTGCGTGTGTGTGTGTGTGTGTGTGTGTGTGTGTGTGTGTGTGTGTGTGTGTGTGTGTGTGTGTGTGTGTGTGTGTGTGTGTGCGTGTGTGTGTGTGTGTGTGTGTATGTGTGCGTGCGTGTGTGTTAGTGTGTATTATGTATTATGTATATCTTACTTACAGAGAACCCCACACATGTGAATTTACTATGAAAGAAGAGAATACAATCATTATAAAAAACGGTAGAGCAACCAGCAAGTTAATACGCAAATAGATTGAAAGAGAATTTATATAATTGTATTCATGTAAGTATCAGTAACATTTCCTTAAAGGGTACCACCACCCACAAATAATATTCTTATAAATGAAAGGTAACAACTTTATTCGTCCATTCCATCAACAAGTTCACACAAATATGTTTCCAGAAAATAAAATATGAATTATAATTGGAAAACGCATCACCATTCTAAAGCTTGCGTTCATGGGTGTGCATGTACGAAGACTACTTTGTCCAGAGCGAACGAATCGTCCGGGATCTATTGTCTCCAAACGTACGAGTGAATAGCATTGGCGCACTGGCAAATGTTTGGCCCATACAGAACCACGAAATAATAGTGATTCCGGTGGTCATTTATTGTTTTTTTATGAGTTTACAAAATGTTGGGTATCTATTTGATATCACCAAACTGTACCAAAACATTTAGTTCTTTGCCTGGTGGTCCCCTTTAATTTAGCTTGTCAATCAGTGACCCCCATGCTGATGAAAGGTAAACTTCCTTGTAAAATTAATATCGTGAGATGGCGCTATTCTGATCCACGTGAACATGGCTATTGATTACTAGTATATTATTGTAGTTTTTGTTCAAATATTTAAATGTTGTTGTTATCCAGGTCAGCCTATTCAGTGTGTTTGCACTTTTCAGTAGTAGTACTTAGTCAGTGGCGTAATGAGCACAAACTTTTTGGGGGCTACAAAAAAATCCGCATCACCACAGGGTTGCCAACTTTGAGCAAGCGGTGAGTCTGGGGCTTTGCCAGTGAGCGAAGCGACCAAGCCCGGAGGAACGAAGCGACTGAGCGGGGGAGGGTGTGGGAGGGGGTGTCCCCCTCTCAGTGCATTATTTTGTTTATTATCAATGGCAAGGTTCGCTTTTTAGCGAACCCTGGCTTGCAAAGTGCATTTTTTAGTGTATTATCAATGGCAAGGTTCGCTTTTTAGCGAACCCTGGCTTGCAAAGGTGAGCCCCCCTCCGAGATGCACCGAGCCTGGGGGCTCGCTGAATCTCTTGGGGAGCCCCCCTCCGAGATACACCGAGCCTGGGGGCTCGCTGAATCTCTTGGGGAGCCCCCCTCCGAGATGCACCGAGCCTGGGGGCTCGCTGAATCTCTTGGGGCTCCCCCTCCGAGATACACCGAGCCTGGGGGCTCGCTGAATCTCTTGGGGAGCCCCCCTCCGAGATGCACCGAGCCTGGGGGCTCGCTGAATCTCTTGGGGCTCCCCCTCCGAGATACACCGAGCCTGGGGGCTCGCTGAATCTCTTGGGGAGCCCTCCTCCGAGATACACCGAGCCTGTGAATAGTGTCGAATTTCTGAATTGTTTGACGTACGTTCAACATTCGTAACTTTCCCAAGCAGCTATTGGGTAATGCATCATAAAGGGGAGTGTCTCTCTTCCTTTCGAAGTTGGGGGTTATTTCCATCACAATCATGCAAAATTGGCCATCGTATATTTCTAGTTCTCTCCCCTTTGTAAGAATACTACTACTCCTAATAATAGCAATCAAATCATCATGCACGTCTGAAACTCCCTCCCTCATGTGCTTCGCAACGCTGAAAAACTTGAAGGTTTCGAAGCAGGCCTCAAAACATCTTTTTAAGCAAAATGTGCAGTAAATGAGTTTTCTTTTGGAGGAGCAGGCGCCTTTGAATGTTTAAACAGATAAATGGCGCCATATATACAAGTGATGTGGATTATCATCATCATCATGGAAATCACTGTTTGGTATTGATTTCCCTAGCCTAGTCTATATCTGCAACAATTATATATTTATTTGAGTAATGAATCGGACTAGCTATATACAGGGTGCATTTAAAACATCCCTTCTTTCCTTATATCTGTCCCCAACATTAACAAAATAATTTGAACACTAATAATAATATTGTTGCAATAATTATATATATTATATGACCTATATAGATACTGATGTGGGATTGGTCAAAATGCTGTCACGTGACCATCGCTAAGGATGAGAAGCGTTATATTTTCATTCATGACGTAAATTACGTCATACCTCTGAATATAACGCCGTTATATCCAGAGGTATGACGTAACAATAGGTATGACAATGAACAATTTTGCGCGTATTAGCATCCTGGCACGCGCAGCGTTGTCAAGCTTTCTACGGAGATTGCGCGATCCGAAAGTAAATTTGAAAGGAAGGTCGAATAAAGGAGCATTTTGTGCAGCATTTCGATAACAACGCGTCTGTTCTACTGGAAGGATTTCGATTTAATTTCATGATTTTCCCTTGTCCATAATTGTATTTCAACACCAGATTTCTATTTATCTTGATTTGTATTTATATAGGTCATCATAATATAACAGATATTGACTTTTTCCTTCGGGAACCATGTAACATTTCATTTCCCTTGGGGAGTTATATTTTTGTCTCGGAATACTATATTCTTCCTCAGCGCTACGCGCTTCGGAAAAATATAATGTCCCTCGACAAAAATATAACTTCCCTCGAGGATCTCAAATGTTATATTGCCCCTCTAGACAGTCAATAGCTGTATAATATTTGCGTAGTTCAACATCTGAATAGTTGAATCAGAAACTTGAATACGAAATACAAAGGTTGAATATATTTATTCAGACGTATTTATTTTCAGCAAATGGAAAACAGCGCCAGAATTCTGAGTACTCTTGACATGCAATTCGCCTTATCATCGGTTCATCCTTTTTCTAATGATTAAACAAAAAAAAGAACGCCTCGAATTTTGGAAATGCTTGACATAGATTTCCCATAGGTATATACTTTATCCACAGCAATTATTAGTAGTATTAATAATGCATCGGAAAAGTGCGGGGGCGCGCAGTTCAATACATACATTATAGCTTAGCTGGCAAAAAAAAAATAGTTCGTTAGAAATGAGTGAGAAGTATGAAGTAAAACAAAAATAGAATTGATATTACTTTATACGTTTTTAACTTCTGCCAAACGGATATCCAAGCATCTCGATGTATACATTATAGTTGCTCGTTCCTTGGTAATCTATTATTCTCTTTGCAATATTTAGAAATAACGTGGAATCTCTTGGAAATGTTTGACATAGATTTCCCATCCCCAGCAGCTATATATTTTGTAATACATGGGGGAAGAAACCAGGGGCGTACTCCCTTCAGCCGCGGGAAGGGGCCGGGGGTGGGGAGGGGGAGGGGGTGGAGGCTGAAAATAGCGTTGATAGAAAAGTTTCGGGTCAAATTCATAACATGTTTGACATAGATTGTGTCTACCTATCATATCCCCGTGATCCCCGGCGGCAATAAATCCATTTGCGTAATGCATCGGAAAAGGGGGAAGGGGCGCACATAATCATACGAGGGGGCTTTCTCACGCCCGTTTAACCTTCCTGGAGGGAAACCTAATTATTAGACGCGGTTAACCGAGTTGCAGCGTCCAAATCCAATGCCAGTCAGTCAGAGCATGTGGGTAGTAGGGTCCATGGTTAGAGTATGGGGGTAATTTGCAAAAGCGCCGTCAAGCGAAGCTTTGCAAATTCTCGTTGCCCCTCCAAACGAACAAAGGAACAAACAAACAAACAACAAACAAACAAACAAACAAACACACACACATACAAACAAACAAACAAACAAACAAACACACACACACACCCACACAAACTAACTAACAAACTTTCAAACTAACCAACTAATTAACTACTAACTAACTAACTAACTAACTAACTAACTAACTAACTAACTAACTAACTAACTAACTTGCTTACTTACTTACTTACTTACTAACTAACTAACTAACTAACTAACTAACTAACTAACTAACCAACTAACTAACTTACTAGCAAGCAATCAAACAAACAACGCAAACAAACAAACAAACGAATACACAAATATACAAACAGAAAAACAACCAAACAAACAGACATGCAAACGAAACTAGCACAGAAAAAAAATTGGAATAACCGAGTAGTTTGCAATACAATAAATGCGTCAATTGTCTAATAACCAAATGATTCCACTAATCCAGCTCGTCAAATTCGTTTCTTTTTAATTTTATCAACCATTCATCACGTTTTGCAGACGTCAACAAAGTTACTAGATCCCTTTAAAGATCTGAGCGCACCGTTCGTGAAGTAAATGTTGGGGCAAGGGATGTGGTTGGAATATAAGGTGCGAATTGTGGGTTGGCGGGGATTCAGGTCGGCTAATGCAATTTGACCCCCTTCCTTGATTCCAGGACGGAGCAAGAATGTTTGGTTGCCATGGTAATTAAATAAAATCTCTCAACTCGTCCAAATCCCGCGTCCCAAATCAATTTGGACTTTGCTGTGTAATATTTTCGTTTTGGATTCCTCGTAATTCTATTATCGTTCGACTCCTCATGTACATTCAATGCAAATGCAGTGAAACCTGCTCATAGCGCTATATTATTTGCATTTTATAAGTTATCTTTCTTATAATAATATGTAAACCAAATTTTGAGACGTGCACATGATTAAGGGTAATTTATAAAAAAAATGCATTTTATCCTAGAAATTTACTATAACTTTTTATCTCGTTTATCGTTATTGAAATACTGTATGCTCTTGTTTAATTGTGCTATATATACTACTGTATATTATGTTCGATATTTAATTGTCAACCGTAAATCAACGTACGGAGTTCCATGTCAATATGTAATGTTATGTTATGTTATTTTAATTATGAATTATCTTTGTTTAATTACAGTGTAATTCAGCCGTTTGGCTGCGCTTGATATTATTTTTGATAAACCTTTTCATTTACAATTTCAATATTGCGCAGGAATGTAATACAAACTGACTACGTTTTTCTGTTATAATGAAAGAAACACAAATAATACCGTGACATAGCCAGAGTCTCCTTTGACCCCCCCCCCCCCCCCAACCCACCACCCACAGGGGCGTACGTGACACAACATAGTTACGAAGAAATACACATTATTATGAAAAAGAAGAAATGAATAGCACATGGCACACGATGTAGACCATTAAATCAGTCCTTCTCCTCGTTTGTTGTTTCACTCACCACTTCAGAGATGACGTCATAATGTTTAAAGGACCCCTCCAGAACGAGATGGATTTTTCTGTCTACACACGATGATGCTTTTAGGGTCATCCCACTTCCATTACGCCCCACCCCATTACACATCCATCACACTCCATTTGTACAATTATCATGTTCTGGTTATTACATTCCATCCATTGCAACCATAATGTTGTATCAGAAAGCAAGGTCCATGATTGCAACCCCACCCACACCACCACCACCCCCCCCCCCCCCCCCCCCCCACCCCGCCCCGCTGGCAGCGTCTTGCAACAACAACATACGGCGGCCAATTATGTGAATTACATGTATTAACATGATTATGGATTTTAATGATGTTTTTCCCTCTCATCCTAAGTACATATATGTGATTTATTTTCCGTGGGATGTATACTATAGTACATTTTATCTCTCGATTCTCAAATTTCGTTGAACGTAGTTTGTGTTTCGTTTTCTTTCTTTAGATCGTTTTTTTTTTTTTTTTTTTTTTATAAACACGGAAATAAAAACTCGCCAACTGGCTGTTTTTCAGCAAGTTCGTAATACACAAAATCACAGTAAAACAAATTAGCAAATAACATTATTTACATACATACAAAATCAAACTTATATAAGGTACAATAAGAAAATGTATCTAAATACATAAATACATAAGTGAAGTATGCATCGTGAAATGAATATAGTGTGGAAGTTCCATGGAATCATGGTTAACCTGGTATAGGGAAATGTGGTTGATAAATCATGCATGTAGATATTTTGAATCACTATTTGGAAAGGAGCTTATAATACAAAACATAATTTTGAAAAAAAAACAAAAAAAACATGAAGCGATAATGTTCTAAATCATTGGAGTAGCTAATATAGAACAGTTAGTGAGCAAATGGTACGCGCGTGAACAGACAAAATCAACAAATATTGTAACACTATTAAATTATAAGAGTAGACAATTATGAATACATAGATTGTGAGCACCCCCCCCCCCCCACACCAACAAAAAATGAATACAATTGTAATAGATAAAAAGTGGCCTAAAATTTGATTTAGAGTGTTGTTATATGTTAATTTGCTTAAATGAATTGACTATATTCTCAACAAAGTATGTCAAACTGATGTGTCTCTTAAGTCTTAATGTTTGATTATAATGTCGATTATATTTGCTGTTCAAACGTATCCTTATAGTGTTCTTCCCGTTTATGGTCTTGAGAACACTAATGTATAAAAAAAAATACCATTGAGGACTTTACACTTCTCAAATAAAATGTTCTTTGATTTTAAAGACTTCGATCATATCATTTGTATTAATTTGGTTCAATTTGATGTTACAGTTTAAGTTTAAATAAAATGCAGTTCAACTTACAGGGAACTGATGTTTGAACATTGACTCGTTTATGTTGATTAATAAAAACAAAAATGGTACCTTATTATGATATCTAATAAATTGATAAAATAAATAACAATTCGATTGTATTTTTAAGGATTTTGATCTTTGAATCTGAACTATTTGTTCAAGTCTAGATATCACACCCGTTTGTACGATTATTGTGTCCATAAAATTGATTTCTACCCGATTTTACTGGAAACAAAATGACATGTATATGGCCCAAGATAGTTTCCACTAACAGGTCTGTTTGCACTGCAAAAACGAGGGTGTTAAATTAACACCATTGGTATCTTTATTGGTCTACTCCAAGCTGGTGTCAATTTAACACCTTCGTTTTGAAGTGTACCCCTATTAATTAAAAGGGCGACGCTTTTGAATAAGATGTAAGTGATTAGTTGAGGCCGTTCTCATTAGCACCTGATTATGCAATATCAATACGGGTCCTGCTCACCCCTTATGCAATACAAAGTAACCCATAATTCCATAATGCCTATAAGGACTTGTAAAAAGGAAATGAACCCTTTTATTGCTCATTCGGATATCTGATTAACCCTTTTCCGCCTAGGCATAATATGAGACATAGAGATTATAACATGACACACTGTTCACTAATGGCTACCAAAGATGAAAAGGTATAATCTAAACTAGTACTCCCGATCACCCTATTACGGGTGAGGATTAAGGGTATACTTTACTTAAAGGGAGCCTGTAAAGTGTCTAACTCCACGAAAATTACTTGGAGCTTCCTCGTTTCTCTTATACCGTATTGTTTAGCTCATGGTAAGAGAAGAATAAAATAGGGTTAGCTTTTTCCAAATGTCCCTTTAGTATGAAGATAATTATCATTGATAATTATTCAGCTCAAAAGCGTTAATGAACGGTCATAAACCTCATAGACGTCATACAGTAATTCGTTGTAAAAGCTGACGCAAATTTTCCCTTTTTTAAACAGGAAAGCAGTGTTCTTTTTCAATGAAACTTTCACACCTCATTCGGACATATCTTACAATGATTTTGGTATCGAATTGAAGTCTCACATATCATTTTGGGCAATTTTTGACACTTTACAGGTGCACCTTTAAGTTTAAGCCGTCGTCTTAACCTCTTAAAACCCACGAGGTAAAGAGGTAAATAAGGATAATTTAAGCCCCCCCCCCCCCCCCCCCCCCACCCCCTCACCCCTCCAGACTGTGATTATCCTTGACTGTTATGAGTGTGGATTTAAAATACGTTGTTCCTTTAAGCCATCGTCTTAAAGGTACTTCAGATTCGTCAAATCAGATGCGCGGCGCCATCTTAAGTACACGTTGCGCACCGTGCGTGATGCACGTTAGCTCAGTGTCATGCGGTGCGCGCAAACTAGCCCAGTTCAAAATGGCGACCCGCTGTGTAGCATCCCCACGCTTGATGCCCTTTAACCTCTCCAATCCCGAAGGCATGAATTACCATAGAGAGTAGGTCACATAGATTTGACCAGCACGCGCTGTCGAACTAAGAAATAACCACAGCTAGGCCTCGTTGCAGAAAGAGTTGCAATCGATTGATGAAGTTACTCAGTAATTGCATGTGACTAAATGCGCAAATCTGATTGGTTCAAACATGGACCCTACAAACGTGCATATTTTCTAACTTGCAGTTAATTGCAACTTCACAATCCATCGTAACGATTTCTGCAACGGGGCCCTTTTCTAGTAACTCCTTGGTCGAACAGGAAAATGGTTTCCTAAGGTCCCCGATTACCCTTGATTATGTGGATGCAGGATTAAAGTATTCTGTTCCCTTAATCTAGCGACTTAACCTCTCAAATCCTTCAAGAGCGGCCAGCAAGGGGATCGGCTTGCTAAGTGGTTTTCATCGTAGTGGCGTAGCCGTAGGATAAAACTCACATCTTGGGGATGGGGAGGTGGGGGATTACCCATCGATATGTA
>JBAMJV010009872.1:0-49105 GCA_037951105.1 Echinarachnius parma | reverse complement strand
CGCACACACACACACACACACACACACACACACACACACACACACCCCCCCCCCCCACACACACACACACACACACACGCACACACACACACACACTAAAACAAGCACACAGCCTCTCTCTCCCTCTGTCCCCCAACTTCTTATGATTAACAATAAAATAAACAAGCACAGAAGTAGTTGTTGTAACACATTTTACTGGGCCAAAGGAATGTTCCTCTGTCACATAATGTTTTACACTTCAAAATGTCCTATTTTACATGTTTACATATTTATGTACACAAAATAATTATCAATCTCCTCTCATATATGTATACTAGTGTAGCTAATTTCTTTTAAATAATATAATATCAAGAGTATATTTAATTACAACAAAACGGTATACATGATACGGGGTTGCATGTCCCACGGTAGTACAGTCAAACCTGTTGTATGTAGTGATTCGCATTGAAGTGGACCAGTCTATTGAAGACCGCCTGTTTATACGGACGATTTCGTGCCCATTCAGTGGTATTTCTAGACACTATTTGATGCATCAGTAATAATAAGGCTCATTAGGATCTATTTTAATCCCTGAATGGCCTCTATAAACATGTTAAACTGCACATGAGAGACCACCTGCTTACAAAACATTATGTTCCTCGAGTGGTCTTTAAAGACAGGTTTGACTGTAATAGTAGTAGGTATAGTACAAGTGGTGGTTATAGTATAAATACCCTTTTCACGTGTTAGCCTTGATTGGTCTTACTGCAATAGAAGTATTGTAGTACACATAGAGTTATACAGTATATGATTACAGGCAAACCTCCTTATAATGAGCTCTGACAAAGCAAAACCAGGCTCTTATAACAAGGTAATTGTTTTACTCGTACAAGCTTTTTGTATAATTTTGTTTTCCTACCCTGACATAACAAGAAACCTGATATAACACAGTAATTTCGATGGTCCCAGTGTGCTCATTATAACGAGGTTCCACCGTAGTGTACTTTTATAAGGTAGTGTTGGATTTTGTGGTTCCAAGCACATTATAATGTGCTCAATATAACGAGGTTCCACTGTAGCATACGTTTATAAGGTAGTGTTGGATTCGGTGGAAGCACATTAGAGTATACAGTCCTTCTGTAGGTCATTACGTATACAAGTGTCGTTCCGTACTATAAATGCAGGGGAAAGAACAGTCCACTCTCCTTACAGGAAACAAACACGAACAACTAATACAGAACTAGTTAATTGTTTGTATTCGTAGTTCCAAAGCACAGGTATTCTGTACTTACATATTTTTTTCCAAAACCAATATGTAACAAAAAAATGTTGTGAAACAAAGTAGTTTAACTAAGTAATGACAATTTACGGCATGTTATAACAAAACTCCGCATTGTCTTCAGTGAGTTAAATGCAATCCTAGATTATTATAATCGATGGTAAAATGAACGGGGTATTGGTAATCCAAAAATCCATGTGTTTCATTTAGTCCTCACCAAGAAATTACACCAACTTACACGATTTAACGCTGATTTAAATATGCCCATTGCCTACGGGAAGCTGATGGGGACTGTATAACCCTTCAGGCATGTTAGGGGAAATATGGTAAGAATGTACTTTTTTGTCATAGTTCGAATATTTAAAAAAATTGCTAATGTAAAATTCATGCACCTGTTTAAAGGTTATTTTCTATTTTTGTCGTCATGGATGTTTACAAATACATGTTGTTGTGCTTGTTCGATTATTTATTTACTTATTTACTTATGCATGTATTTATCTATGTATGTTGCTCTGCAAAAGGGGCTTTTTATGTACAAATAAAAACAATAAAAGTCATGACATGATTTTAAAAATACCATTCCAATCATAGATACAAGACAAGAGGGTCTTCACATGTTTAAAACATGTACATGTGAAATGTGCCCAAACTAATTAATTAACTGTTGAATTGTGTTAGTGGATATTTCATCGTCTCTCCTCATTATGGACAACGCAATGCCAATGCTTAGCGACATCCTGACAAATATTTTTTTTAATGAATTTCGAACATCTTAAAGGGATAGTTGAGTTCTGGTAAGGAGAGTACAGTTTTAGTGAAACTGAATTTTAGTAACCAAAACCTGCATCATTACATTACAAACTAATAGTTATAACTAGAAAGGAACACAAAATTACAAATGACGTAGTAAAGATCATGTTATCATTCAAAAAGAGCCGTTAAAACGTAAGAGGGCGCTCTCTAAACACTCATCGGTTTCAACCATTTTGAATAAAATATTGTGCATGTGATGCTTTGTTGAAATAGTGATTAGATAGAGAAATAACCAACAACTATTTAAATACCTATTTTGTAACTTTTTTGAAAAGAGGAAGCATTTTTTTGAATTTTTAACGGCTGGTTCAAAATTCTCTAATAAACCCGGGGCCCCGGGTTTATTACAAATTGTTATATTTATGGATATTTCAGCCGTTTCTGAACCGATTTTGATCAAACAAAGATGATTTTATTGTTTAAATATTATGCTCTTTCAAATTTTACACTCAGTTTTTCATTACCTCACAAACCAATTAAGTAGTCTAGCGCCCTCTCTACCAAAACTCAACTTTCCCTTTAAAATTGTCATTGGTTATAGAGGTTACATAACGTCTAGTGAAGAAAGCGGGCTGCATTTACTTGTATTTTTCTTCCAATAAATCTATGTAGTTTTTGTTTACTATAACAAATGGTATTTCAACAATTTAGTTACACAACTTACGACGATGCATTAACCCGATTGTACGTTGTACGCTATGCAGATTTACATGTTTATAGCCACGTACACATGAACACATAATTATAAACAAAATATTAAGCAGCCGTAACTTAAATAGAACAAAATTATACTTGTTCCATGGACAACTGTAATGCGTTATTGCTTTAAACATAGTGAAAATATAATAATACATTTCAGCCACACACAAAGCTAAAGAAAAGGTGTAAAAGGAAACTAAATACGTACACTTTGTCAAACGTTTTGTATTAATGTTTTTGTAATTGATAACTAGAAGCAACTTCAGAAAAAAACCATTGCAGGTTTATAATAGACGGTTATTATTTCCCTATTTGCGAACCCATGTCTATGTGCATCCTTTAATATATTTGCATTATTAATCATTATGAACAGGTTATAGGCATATCCAGCTACTGTTAGTAATAATAATATTATGTACACAATATTACTTTTTTCAATATAGGTTGTATTCCTCATAACGGAAGTGTTGAACTAAAGCTAGTTAATCTAGCACAAAATCTATTATACACTGTGTTAACTGATTCGTTTATTCTGTGTTAAGTGGCATACCTTTCTAGTGGTGATTAGATAAGTTGGCATACGTTAGTCCTTCACTTTAAAGGGGTAGTACAGTTTTGGTAAGCCTGAACTTTAGTAACCAAACCTGGACAGTAACATTATAAACTAATAGTTATAACTCCACCATGCTCGAAAGGTATACAAAATTACAAACGACTAAGTAAAAAGCCCGTTATCATTCAAAAAGAGCTATTAAAACACAAGAGGGCGCTTTCTTAAGAGGCATTGGTCTCAACAATTTTCATACAAAATTATGCATGTGATGTTTTATTGAAATAATGATTAGATAGAGAGATCATAAACAACTATTCAAAAAACACTTTTGAACATTTTTGAAAAAATGCAAGCATTTTTTTTATTTTTTAAAAAATACATCTAATTATTTGGGCCCCAAATAATTATAGGGTCAGATATATTTATTGATATTACAGCCGTTTCTGGGTCGATTTTGACCAAATAAAGTTTATTCTGCCATTAAAATTGCATGTTCTTTCAAATTCGACACTCCGTTTTTCATTACCTCACAAACAAATTGTGATGTGCAGCGCCCTCTCTACCAAAACTAAACTACCCCTTTAAACGTGTGTTTGTGAGTAATACAATAATGAATAATAAATGGAAAGACTCGCTTGTATTAATATTTAAAAAAAAACACTACAGTAACAATCAAAATTGGATACAGGTGGTATATAGGGTGTGGTCTTATCAATCTATATTACAAACGATTTCAGTGAAATCCCAAGAGTGTAAAAAAGGTAAGGAAATAACAGTTAATCTTTTGGAATACTTTCGTAACTAATTTGCCATACAGGAAACAAAATACCAATGTATCGTATATAATTTTTTTTTTAGCGATGATATCATTAACTTAGTAATGCTTAATATACATCTTGTCGTTTTATAGTGATGTACAGTATATCATTAATTCGGTCTTATATTTACGTTACTGCCACCGAAATGTCCCACTTTGTTACTGAAGTGGGACATATTATTTACTCCGATAACTTCGTAAGATTAAACTGCAGTATAGTCTGGAGTATAACATCTGGAGTATAATAGTGTACACGTAAAAAGTGCCTATCCAACGTTAAATACCGCACTGTATGTAATTGATGTACGTCTTCCGGTTTAAAGAGAAATTCATTCATCTATAATTTCATGGGACAAATTCTGCTAATCGAATTAGTTATCAGAGATATCTAAATTTGCCATGGAATACTTATACAAAATACAATTCACAGTATAAAGTATTTAAATTTCTTTCCTTAGTCCTATGTTCAATAAACTTGAACAACTGATTAACTGAAATTGAGAACAAAACGTATATGCTGCTAATGTAAATCAATAACAAAATGCCGTTTGCATAAATCATACCTAACATTCACGGTCATACATGAAACAAGCAGGGATTAAAGCAACTTCGTCGCAACTTTTATAGAGAGCGCCCTCCTAAGAGCCCAACGAGAGACGCCATGTTTTAATACGCACGTACGGAGTGCACGCACTATGCAGAATAAAACGTACACTATCGAGTGTACGCTCACGAGTGCTGCGCTCACGCACGAATCTGCCTACTTCTAATATGGCGCTGCCCTGCACGCATATTACAACTACGCTCTCTGGTGTATACGACTCTGTAACTTTAATCAGACCCCACAAATACTATTAAAAAACGTATTAATTGGGATAATCCTACGTACTAATAGACTGAAACTGATTGGACGTCACACTCCTTATTAGCTGCAAGCCTTAGACTACTCTGAATCGCTGGCAAATCAAACAAACTAAAACAAACAATATGAAATTGATATAATCAATCATAATGGTAAACCTATGTGTCCTGAAACCCTTCTAGGATTATCAATTATATTCACGAAACAAATTCCTTACGCAGAAACAGCATAACAAAAAATACTATCTTTTGGCAATTTAATACAGTATACAGATACATCATATAATATTAAGATTAAAAAAACCTATATCCCTGACGGTAACTACATTATTTGATTGACACTACTTGGAAAAAACAAATATAAAACCATATTATGATAATTTGATATACTATAATACCAGGACAGTATAGGGTAAGCTGCAAAACTATATATAAAGGTTGAGCTGATTTAATTGTATAGTACATGTCAGTTTAAACAGAGTTTAACAACAGTTGATACTATTTCTCAAAATGCCTTCGCATTTTAATCACGCTACCATCTCAAGACACACATACCTATATTATGCTCAAGAATTATGTCCACATAATTGCAGATCTCAACCGTATGCATAGTTACAATACTCAATAATCAATAAATAATGTTACAATAATAATAGTCAAAATTAGGTCTATAAATATATATTTATTTACGTTCCCTTGTTAGTATACGAACTTGGTATGACAGTAATGATTTGGCATAATCAATGCGTACATTGAAAGTAATAATTGAAACACGAAGCTAAACCAAGCTAGCCAATAAAATTATAATTGTACAGTGGTTTTTTTTGGTGGTTATCATTTCCTTTATTCCTATAATCCGGTTATTCGAAAATAACTTACCTATCTATACCAACTCACTTTGAAGAAAGAAATGAGAAATCCTCAATTATACTGCATAAGCATTATTGATACAATCTACGTGAACTGAAGAATAACATTTTATTTTAACTATCGATCCAACTTGAAATCGCTATTTGAAAACGACACAGAGCGAGTTATAAAACAGTTCAACTTGTTTTCGGTAAAATTTTAATTCCCTATAGTTGATTGAATGCACACACGGTTACGAAACTTTAAATCACTTTAAATATCATTCCATAATGTATTTCTCAAAGAAGAACAACAACAGAAGAGGACGCATAAGAGAATCATCCAAATTCTTATAGACATCGAGTATAAAACAGATTGATTCCATTTACGTCGGCATTATTTACACTGTACACACGCTGAAAATGGTTACATAAAATGTCAGCAATTCGCTTATTTTGATGAATGATTAACTTCAAGATGTTGAATTTAATATATTTTTTCCAAAATTGATAATGAAGCATAATAGGATACTATTGAACAAACCCGTCCCATTTAGGCTATGAAATTCCAATATGAAGGGCTTGATCCATAAATTAATATTTATACCATCTTAGTGGAGTGAGTATTAAATACGTTGGTGCATCGTATCCATGGGGGCGCCATACCTTGCTTGCCGCGGATATACCTCGCTTTTAATTTCCGACTGCAAACATGTGATATCGGGAAATGTGCGGAAGGCTGTGATTGGCTACTCGCGAATCATCGCTTCTCGCTTGGTTATCGTATTCGTACCAGGCGGGTGAACGGTTAAATTCACAAGAATACAATACAGTACACTAATGAGTGTGCAGTTTGCACTGAATGCACGGTGTACGTAAATATGGTTGCGCACGTTGGGTTAGTTGTGTTGCTGACGCGCCAAAGCCTTTAATGTGAATGGATAAGAGGAGCATTAAATTCAACTAAATGTGAAGAACTTTCATATGCTCACATGCCGTGATTACATGGTCGAAGTCATGTCCACACTGGCACGGAAATATGCCGTATAATATAACTCAAATAAATATGTTAACTCTATAGGTAGAGTGCTCACAATGGCACCATCCTTTATAATTCAAGTGTTATTTCATGATTATAATGATGTACAGTATTAAAGAAAATATCAACAAGATATTTAGGCTAAACATGTCAACACAATCTTGGCTTTTCAACTATATCCTTCACTGTAATTGGTCACGAGTGGTAGGTTATCTTGTCTAACAGTGATCTGAAGTCTTTTCCACCTGGTTTTCAGTCTCTCTGGAATTGCAGCAGCTACGTAGGCTAACGGGTCAGAAAGTTTCACCAGCGTGTTCAAAAAAGATTTATAAAGGAATTTACAACGTTCTGTTTCTGCTAATACAGTCAATTGCTGTCGTGTTTCGAAGATAGAAGATACATAATATGTTAACCCTTTCATGCGGTTTCTTCGCCACTTCGCACTGTAGACGGCTTGTCTCCTTCGCTGATGTCGTATGCCAGTACACTGTACAGACACGTTGGGCAGGTGGCTTAGACACTGATAGCACATACAGGGTTAAATATTTATCGCTGCATTTAGATTTCGTCTCATCTCTCCCCGGATCCTTGCCGACCAGGACTTTGAGCGTTGGCGGTCGTCGTCGAAGATGACGAAACCGCCGCCGACGACGACGTCGCCTGTTTCCCCGAGGTCGTCGCGTTGGCGTTCTTTGCGCTGTCGCCGGCCGTCGGCGCCGGATCGATGCCGTTCGTGTTGCTGGCTTTCTGCGCTGATGACGTATCGTTTGCGTTGGCGTCGTTTTTGTGGAAGACATCTGTGTTGGACTTTCCGTCCGTGATCGCTGGCGCTGGCTCGTCGACGTCCATCACCTTCTCGCCCGTGGCCGCTTCTGTCAAGGACAATAACATAAAATTAAAATAACGATGGTATTTATGATAATATCAACACTAACAATACAGATGATGCCATTGAACATGTTGAAGATGATGTCAATGATAATACTTACGCCAACAATAAAGATGATGTTGGTAATGATACTAATACTAAGAATATAGGTGATGTCGATGATAATATCAATGCAAACGGAAGGACAAAGAGTTATTTTACATATTGAATTGATCAGCAAATTCACATATTCAAATAATATGGCAGTATTTCGACAAAACCCAATACGTAACAAAACCCTTAGTCTGCTTTTCATAGTGGCACCACGGTAAGGCAAAGAAGATAGCTAAGATAGAGACTGATATTTGATAACGGGTTAACCTGAAGATAGCTAAGGTAGAGACTTATATTTTTTAGCTTAAATTATTTCCAAGAGGAACTTAATGTAGGTCTAGTGAGACCCCTAGGGTAGATCCATAGGTAGACCAACCCTGGAGAATTATTGAACTCTTTGCTCGTATCAGTTTGAAGAAGAAAAAAATGGAATAAAATATTATGCGTAATTTTTGTCCAAGTTCCAGCCAATTTCCGTTGGTGTTCCTGCCAGGTTCGAAGATACCTCACAAGAATGGAGTACCAGCTCCTTAGGCTTACCATATCTATGGCTAGACCAATCATGATACATTATTTTGAACCATTTCTCACACGATGATTATTGTGCAAATACAATAAACAAGAACAATATGACAGTCATAACCTTTGCGCAAAATTCCTGCTATTACCCTGCAACAATCTCCAAGTACACCTCACAAGAATAGAGTAACAGCTCCTTAAGCTTACCATATATATGGCTAGACCAATCATTTACATTCTTTTGAACCATTTCTCACACGATGATTATTGTTGTGCAAATACAATAAACAAGAACACTATGATAGACAAACAATTGTTTTGCCAAGTTCCCGCTATTACCATGCAGCAATCTTCAAAGACACCTCACGATAATGGAGTAACAAGGTCAAGCTGGCCTAGCTTTCAACTATATAATAGCTTGGTCAAATCCTGTTAAATTATTGTCAATCTTTTTTCGACGAGTTAGTTTTGAAAAAAAGGGAATAGTATGATATACATACCCTTTTGGCCAAGGTCTCGCCATTTTCCCTTGTTGTTTTGGAGGTGTTCCTGCCAGCTTCGAAGACACCGCACCGGGATGGAGTTCCGGCGGCCCAGGCTCACTCGGCCGGGGCTGCTCGGACGATCCCGATCCTATAGAGTAAAGGGAGGAAGTGCATGGAGTGCATTATTATTAACCAATTGCCTACCGGAACCTTGTTGGTCCAGTATTAAATCAGTATGGGAATTGAAACATCTAGTATATATGGAGCATGTTAACCCGTTACTTTGCCGACATGAACCTGGTAATGCCTGGTGGGCCCTGTATCAACTCTGTTCGTCTATGTGGATTGCACATCTAGTAGTGAAAATGTTAAACTACTGCCTACGGGAACCTTGTATGTTATGGATTAACTCTATGGTGATTTCAAAATCTAGCAGGGAACAGGTTTACCATTTGCCTATGGGAACCTGGTGGGTGCTGTATTAACTATATCGTGATTGTAAAATCTAGCAGATAGCATGTTTAATACAATTAATATCAATAACACCGAGGAATTAAGTACACCACACAATTAAATAAATCAGAAATGTGTAGGTTCCCAATTTTAGGTCCAAGAAGCTTTCCTTGATGAGCTCAAGATGTTACATCACACATTTGAACATACTTTCGCCACTTTGGCCACCGAGATAAATTCTCAGTGTTACCCCAAAGATACTGTGTTAGGGTTTTTTAGTTTCTTGTGTGTGTTAAGGGCAAACATTAATCATATCCAATGGTACAACGTACCTTATTGAATATATTAAGTTATAGTACACATATTAAAATCATCCGAGGAAATGTATAATGGTCATGCATTCCCAAGAATTGTTAACCGGTGCTATAAAGGTGCTATACAGTTACGTTACAAACTTGGTTATCAAAGTTAACACAAATAAGTGAATCATGCAAGCAATTAAAGGAAACCAACAACCAAACATAATTTGTCTAATTGTAAAGAGCAAAGTTTGGTTGTTCATTCCAGTAAAGTGTGATCACAATTTGAAAATTTGTCACCATACTAAATTATGTATTCATGGGTCTGCAGTAGAAGACTAGGATCAACTGTCAAGGAACTTTAATAAGAGGTTGTTTTATAGTTTATATGACAATCAAACGTTTGTGGACAGTTTGTGGCAAGTAGAAAGTGCGCCATGCATGCAACCTGAAGTTGAACGGGTCGTCATCATGATAAATGATACGAAATTATAGTAATAATATGTCATTATTTTGTGCTTGTTTAGGGGGTTTAGTAGAGTTAATTATAACTCTCAAACTGCTGTTAGCCGGTGCAGGAACAAAGAGGGGCTGTGATGTATGATTTATATTATTAGTGTAAAGTTCCCCATGCATGAAACATGCAGTGTGTGTTTCCACATTTAGACGGTGATTCAGCATGATATGAAATATAAAGAAATGACTAAAGTTAGTATGTCATACATGCTGATTTAGTAGTGTTTGTTCTCACATTCATACTGTTATGGGCCGGTGCGGGAACGAAGACAGATCGTGATTTATAAGATATATCATCGTAATATTAAAGTGTAAAGTTAGTGCACCTTGCATAAAAAGTGTGTGTTTTCACAGTTAGACGGTGGTTCACCATGATATGAAATATAAAGAAATGACTAAAGTCAGTGGCGTAATGAGCCAAAACTTTTGGGGGGGCTTAACAAATTTGTGCAAGGGAGTGAAGCGACCAAGCCCGAAGGAGCGAAGCGACTGAGCGGGGGGGGGGGGGGGAGGGTGTGGGAGGGGGGTGTCCCCCTCCCACGGTAGGGAGCTTTTGCATTTTTGGACTTGAAACTGTGCAATCTGATGCATACCTAGAAAGGAAATTTTGACTCGACGACATGTACTATAATGTCGGTAAGTGCGTCATGATTCTACCGACTAGAAAAGATTTTTTATTTGTTTCATAAAGACAAAAAGCGAAGCGACTGAGCGGGGGAGGGTGTAGGAGGGGGTGTCCCCCTCCCACGGTAGGAAGCTTTTGCATTTTTTGACTTGAAACTGTGCAATCTGATGCATACTTAGAAAGGTAATTCTGACATGACGACATGTAATATATAGTGCTATAAGCAGGGCCCTGGGAACGATTTTTTTTCACCGGGGGTGCTGAGATATATACGTATATATACCTATATTCTTCTTCTTCTTCTCCTTCTTTCAGTCTTTTTCTGTCATTATCAGAGGCGGATCTAGCTTTTTGCTAAGGGAGGGGTTTGACCCAATGACGATGTCCATGAGTCGCTATTTTGAACCCCCGTAAGTGATTTTGTTAAACTTTTTTCAGTGATAGCCGCGAAGCGGGGATTTTTTGTTGCTATTTTGAACCCCCGTAAGTGATTTTTGTTCACTTTTTTTCACTGCTAGCCGCGAAGCGGCGAATTCTGTTGCTATTTTGAACCCCCGTAAGTGATTTTTGTTAACTTTTTTCAGTGATAGCCGCGAAGCGGCGATTTTCTTGTTGCTATTTTGAACGCCCCTAAGTGATTTTTGTTAACTTTTTTCAGTGATAGCCGCGAAGCGGCGATTTTCTTTTTGCTATTTTGAACCCCCGTAAGTGATTTTGTTTAACTTTTTTCATTGATAGCCGCGAAGCTGCGATTTTTGTGTGGCTATTTTGGACCCCCGTAAGTAATTTTTGTTCACTTTTTTCACTGCTAGCCGCGAAGCGGCGAATTCTGTTGCTATTTTGAACCCCCGTAAGTGATTTTTGTTAACTTTTTTCAGTGATAGCCGCGAAGCGGCGATTTTCTTGTTGCTATTTTGAACGCCCCTAAGTGATTTTTGTTAACTTTTTTCAGTGATAGCCGCGAAGCGGCGATTTTCTTTTTGCTATTTTGAACCCCCGTAAGTGATTTTGTTTAACTTTTTTCATTGATAGCCGCGAAGCTGCGATTTTTGTGTGGCTATTTTGGACCCCCGTAAGTGATTTTTGTTCACTTTTTTCACTGCTAGCCGCGAAGCGGCGAATTTTTTGTTGCTATTTTGAACCCCCGTAAGTGATTTTTGTTCACTTTTTTCACTGCTAGCCGCGAAGCGGCGAATTTTGTTGCTATTTTGAACCCCTGTGAGTGATTTTTGTTAACTTTTTTCAGTGATAGCCGCGAAGCGGCGATTTTTTTGGGGGGCTATTTTGAACCCCCGTATATAAGTGATTTTTGTTCACTTTTTTCACTGCTAGCCGCGAAGCGGCGAATTCTGTTGCTATTTTGAACCCCCGTAAGTGATTTTTGCTAACTTTTTACACTGATAACCACAAAGCGGCGATTTTTTGGCTATTTTGGACCCCCGTAAGTGATTTTTTTTCACTTTTTTCACTGCTAGCCACAAAGCGGCAAATTGTTTTGCTATTTCACTTTTTTCACTGATACATTTTCACTTGGCAGCCCAAGGGGGGGGGGGGGGGGTTAAACCCCATCCCCCCCCCCCCCCCCCCCCCGTAGATCCGCCACTGAAATGTCAAGGTGCATTTTCCCGTCTGGTGATATGTTCGTCTGAGTGATTGATCTTTGTGAAGATTAAATAGTTTACAGACGTTGTAGCAAGCTGACCTTCCTGCCCAATATCGTCTAACCATAATTTGCATATATCCAAATTATCCCAAAGTAAAAACAAAAAGAAACAAAAAAGCGTCATTTGTGGCTGTCGGCTGTGTGACAATTTCGTAAATGAAGCATAATGATATATAACATACAGAAATGTTTGCAGGGGGTGCTGCGCACCCCCTGAAAAATTTCCGGGGGTGCTGCAGCACCCCCAGCACCCCCGCTTCCCAGGGCCATGGCTATAAGTACAGTACTATAAGTGCGTCATGATTCAACCAACCGGAAAAGAGTTTGTATTTGTTTCATAAAGAAAAATCGAATATGCACCCCCAAAATAATGATAGCAAAGTGACATATTATACAGTTCAACAGTGCATCAAAAGCCTTATTATGTATGATACAAAAATACGAACAAAGAATTCTAGACGTAGACAAGACTTATTCCCGAGAGAGTGGAGCGACCGAGAGGGGGAGAAGGGTGGTATTGGGTCCGTGCACGGTAAGGGTGAGTTTGCAATGTTTTAAGTCTGGTGCATACTTAGGGCGGAAATTTGAATTGACATGAAGTAAAATATGAGTTATCTTGTCTTAAAAATACATTTTTTTTCAATCACTGGTATCGAATTAGATATAAGCCATGATTGAAATTTTATTTGGGGGGGCTAGCGCCCCCCCAAGCCCCCCCACCAGTACGCCAGTGGTAGAAATTATATCAAGACAACATTTAAGCCAAACAAATTCTCAAAATTATTTGATCCACGAGGTAAAACGGAAGGTCAAAGACTAAGGTCAAAGGTTATCGTATCCAAACTCGCTCATGCATGAAAACAAGTGGCATAAATGGATTGCATATAACATCCCGTACAATTTTCCTAACAACATCATCCACATGGCATGACCAATTCAAACTTTGCTCAAAAGTTACACCAAGATGTTTGAGTTTGGTTACATTTTCAAGCAATTGACCATTCATAAATATCTGGGAGTTACAATGATTTTATTCTGCGAGATTCTGCGAGATGAAAACAACATAACATTCGTTTTGTCCGAGTTTACGATCATACCATTGTCTAAAAACCATTTAAAGTTTAGTATCTCACGGGGAGAAAGTCACTCGTTTCTCCTTTACAGAACACACACTGCTTTCTATCTATTACGTAAGATTCAAACCATTCCAATAATTCAACGTCAGTATTTCCAAAGTAAGGCATTTTTAACAAAAGCAAGTCATGGGGTATAACGTCAAACGCTTTTCTGAGATCTAGGAATGTAGGCGCCAATAAATTTACCCCTGTCAAAGTTTTCATGTAAATAATCACAAATCTCAGTTAAACATAACCCATTCCAAAAAAAAAGTAGACTTTCCAAAAAAGTCTTAAAAAATGGACTGTTTCATGCAATTCTAGATGGTCTAAAATATAACATTTTCACTCAAATAGAACCAAATTTCATGGTTTACATAAAATAATCCCAACAAAGGTGCGTCGATTGCCACACCTGCACTTACCAAGGTTCGTCGATCGCCACACCTGCTCATACAAAGGTTCGTCGATCGCCACACTTTATTCTTACCGAGGTTCGTCGATTGCCACACCTTACTCTTACCAAGGTTCGTCGATTGCCACACCTTGATCTGTCCTAGGTTCGTTGATCGCCACACTTTATTCTTACTGAGGTTCGTCGATTGCCACACCTGCTTTTACAAAGGTTCGTCGATCGCCACACTTTACTCTTACCAAGGTTCGTCGATCGCCACACCTGCTCATACAAATGTTCGTCGATCGCCACACTTTATTCTTACCAAGGTTCGTCGATCGCCACACTTTATTCTTACCAAGGTTCGTCGATTGCCACACCTGCTCTTACCAAGGTTCGTCGATCGCCACACCTGCTTTCACAAAGGTTCGTCGATCGCCACACTTTATTCTTACCGAGGTTCGTCGATTGCCACACCTGCTCTTACAGTGGTTCGTCGATTGCCACACCTTGATCTGTCCTAGGTTCGTCGATTGCCACACTTGACCCTAACCAAGGTTCGTCGATTGCCACACCTGCTCTTTGCAAGGTTCGTCAATCGCCACACTATACCCTTACCAAGGTTCGTCGATTGCCACACCTGCTCTTACCAATGTTCGTCAATCGCCACACTATACCCTTACCAAGGTTCGTCGATTGCCACACCTGCTCTTACCAAGGTTCGTCGATCGCCGCACCTGCTCTTACAAAGGTTCGTCGATCGCCGTACTTTATTCTTACTGAGGTTCGTCGATTGCCACACCTGCTCTTACCAAGGTTCGTCGATTGCCACACCTGCTCTTACCAAGGTTCGTCGATCGCCACACCTGCTCTTACAAAGGTTCGTCGATTGCCACACCTGCATGATCTGTCCTAGGTTCGTCGATCGCCACACTTTACCGTTACCAAGGTTCGTCGAATGCCACACCTGCTCTTACCTAGGTTCGTCGATTGCCACACCTGCTCTTACCAAGGTTAGGCGATCGCCTCACCTTGCTCAGCAGCCAATATTAATAAAAAAGAAAACAAAATCCTGCAAAGTTATGCATAATACAGTTAGACCTGTCCTATGGGCCACCTGTCTATGGCATCCAACCTGCCTATAGTGGCCACCAAAAGAGTTACTCTACATAACAAACAGTGTTGAGGAACCTGTCACCTGTCTACCGTGCATAGCCACATGTTTACCTTGGTGGGCATTATACACATGTCGGTTATACTGTAGGCTACATACCATTTGAAGAAAACAAAATTATCCTTGTGCCACATTACAATTTCTTGATCACAGTAGGTGCCAAATCCAAGGGTTCGTGAAAAATGTCCTTGACAGACGTAGTCATTAATTGCATATGCCATGCCAGCATAGTAATGGCTACATGCATTCTCTTTATATAGCCAAAGCAAAATGAAAATGAATGATTTAATTGATCCTTGTATCCTAAATGTACATGATGTAGACAACATCATTATACTGTCTTGGCTATCAGAATGTCTACAGTGCATGTAAGTTGAGAAGAGTCTTTTTTTTCTTTTCGCTTTCTGTAAATATGTGGTCAGCCCTAGTTGGCATAGAAACCAGCTGATAAGACGTACTGCAGCTACACTTTCAATCTCTGATCTTTGACCTATGAATCCTTTCTACTCCAACGGTATTTGACTCTTGTGTAAACAGTGTTGAGGAACCGAGGTCACCGCGGTCTACCGTGCATGGCCACTTGTTTCTCTTGGGTGGCCATTATACACGTGTCGGTTTTACTGTACATACCATGAACCTGCATTTATAGATCAACTTTTGAAGAAACAAAATTATCCTAGTGCATTATTACAATTTCCTTGATCACAGTAGGTGCCAATTCTAAGAGATCTTGATGAATGTCCCTGACATACATATATAGCCATTTATCACATGTGCCAGCATATAGTAATGGTTACATACATTCTCTTTCTAGCTAGATCAAAATTAAAGCAAACTAGACATGAAATTCGTCACTGTGACGAATTAGGTGATACGTATGACCTTTGACCTTTGACCTTAGACCCCTTGAATAATCTTCACCAACACCCCCCTCCCCCCCCCCCCATAAAAAAAATCTTCACCAACACCGCCTCCCCTGAGAAAAATGTTCACCGAAATCCCCCTCAAATAATTCTCTCAGACTAATTATTTTATCTGTGCACTATAATATGTACATGATATAGGCAATATCAATATATTGTCTTCGTGGAACTAGCTGGTGCATGTAGTTGGGATTAGTTTGTTTTCCCTATCTTTTTCTCAAAATATGTGGTCAGCTCTAGTTGGCATAGAAACCAGTTGATCGATAAGACTGCAGTTCCACTTTCAATCTCTGATCTTTGACCTATGAGCTGTTTCTACACCATGCAGTGCACTGCATTTGATTATTGTGTAAACAATTATCTGCTGCTCTACATGTCCGTTATGTATGTACTATGCATGCATATATATACAGTATATATACACCCCCTGTAATGATAAGCCATAATACAGCATAAAAGAGCATACTCTATGCGCAATCCATGGTATATACTCCTATAACACATGGGAAGGGTTCATATCAAGCTAAATTATAGGGCAACTTTGTAGCATTTACATGGTATATATTTGTTAAATATAATAAAATTGAAATATCAACCAGAAAAATTATGAACATTTTTTGGTGCAATATTGTGGTGTCTTAATTAGCCGTTTCTCTGTATTCTTTATATTATATTATTTGTTCTCTTTATTTTATAAAAAAGAAAAACATTCCATAGAATTAATTCCCAAATACTTGAATTTTTATGACGCACTTAGATTCCTGACAAATGGTTGTATGCACTATAAGACACTTTAAATAGGATGATTATAGTTCCTAAAAAATTGAGCACAATTGGTGAAAAGATTAGAAAGCAACGGCTCTCTGAAAATATAAATTTACATGTATTTGTATGAGTGATTCAATTTGCAACACTCTGCCAAAGTTGTGGACTACCTGCTGTAATGACTACTCCCCATACGTTTTGTACACATAATTTCAATTTTGTTCAATGTTCTCAAAATATATTTGTTTTCCATTCGTTTAAATATTCAAACTGTTTGTAGAATATGTTTTATATACACAACATATCATGAGTTTGGGGAAGGAAAGTGTGACTATATGAATAAAAATGGGGAATTTGGTGTACAAAACATATATGGGGAGAGCTAGTAGTCCAAAAAGTTATTAGAGTGCATTGCCAATTTGAGTTCCCCATATGAACAAATGGGCATCTTTAAATAATCACAATTTTCTTGCTGATCATGCTCTAACTTTAAGAAGGCTCCACACTCACCATTTTCGTCAGTGGCCCGGTCGGGTCAGTGAAATAATTAATTCTCCTATTCTGGTGGCCAGAAAGGAAATTGTATTTCATGAGTAAACTTTTTACTTCAAAATACCACTCTTTCTTAATCAAACCTGTAATTACAGATGAAGCATGACAGGAAAAAAAAATCATTTTGTCAATGTCGGGTTGAAAATCTACTTGCCCAATCGGGCCACCAAAATATAACTTTCGTACATTTTGCTGGCCCCAAGTGCAATTTCACTATCCCCGGGCCAGCGAGTGACGAGCCTGAATTATTTCTCCTCTAGAATCTCTTCAAGTCAGTAAAGCAATAGTCTGCTTGCGTTTCATTGCCCTTGTGATATACGTAACATTTCACAAACATGAGCATGTGTGAATACACATACATTGTTGAAGTGTGTCACAAAAATTCAAATATTTTGGAAAATATAAGAGATGGTTGTATGGAATGTCTTTCATTACGTTCCTGAAACATGGATTTACGAAATGAAAAGGAAAGATACAAAAGTATAGCAAGATACCACATTATGACATAATCTTTTACGAACAATATATGCTCAGAATTGTTCTGCCTTAGTATTTAAATTTATTAGAATAAAAAGTGATATGAAGTTGCCTTATAATTTCAATTAAAAATACATGAACCCTTTTCCTGTATTTAGCAAAAGTATATACCATGGATTGTAAAATATAACACACTCTATCATGGTTTATTATGCACTTACTACAGCATTACATGGGGTGCTATGCATAGTACACACATCAGGCATACAGAACAGCAGTTACAAAGTTGCCTTATAATTTCAATTCAAAATACATGAACCCTTTTCCTGTATTTAGCAAAAGTATATACCATGAATTGTAAAATATAGTACACTCTGTCATGGTTTATTATGCACTTACTACAGCATTACGATTACAGGGGGTGCTATGCATATAGTACACACATCAGGCATACAGAACAGAAGTTTATCAGTTGAGTAGAAATGATTCATAGGTCAAAGAGCAAGAATTGAAAGTGTAGCTGCAATACTATTATCAGCTGGTTTCTATGCCAACTAGGGCTGCATGACCCCAGGTTTACAGAAAGTGAGAAGAAAAAAAAGACTCTTCCCAACTTACCATGCTTACAGGCATTATAGACATTCTGATAGCCAAGACGGTAATGATATTGTCTACATCATGTACATTTAGGATACAAGGATCAAATCATTTTCATTTTGCTTTGGCTATATAAAGAGAATGCTTGTAACCATCAATATACTGGCATGGCATATGCAATTAATGACTACGTCTGTCAAGGACATTCTTCACAATCTCTTGGATTTGGCACCTACTGTTATCAAGAAATTGTAATGTGGCAAGAGGATAATTTTGTTTTCTTCAAATGGTATGTACAGTATAACCAACATGTGTATAATGCCCACCAAGATAAACAATTGGCTATGCACGGTAGACAGGTGACAGGTTCCTCAACACTGTTTGATTATGTAGAGTAACACTTTTGGTGGCCAATATAGGCAGGTTGGATGCTATAGACAGGTGGCTCATAGGACAGGTCTGAGTGTATTATGCATAACTTTGCAGGATTTTTAAATATTTTTTTTATTAATCTTGGCTGCTGAGCAAGGTGAGGCGATCGCCTAACCTTGGTAAGAGCAGGTGTGGCAATCGACGAACCTAGGTAAGAGCAGGTGTGGCAATCGACGAACCTTGGTAACGGTTAAGTGTGGCGATCGACGAACCTTGGTAACGGTTAAGTGTGGCGATCGACGAACCTAGGACAGATCAAGGTGTGGCAATCGACGAACCTTTGTAAGAGCAGGTGTGGCAATCGACGAACCTCGGTAAGAATAAAGTGTGGCGATCGACGAACCTTTGTATGAGTAGGTGTGGCGATCGACGAACCTTGGTAAGAGCAGGTGTGGCAATCGACGAACCTTGGTAAGGGTATAGAGTGGCGATTGACGAACCTTGGTAAGAGCAGGTGTGGCAATCGACGAACCTTGGTAAGGGTAAAGTGTGGCGATCGACGAACCTTTGTAAGAGCAGGTGTGGCGATCGACGAACCTAATTGGTAAGAGCAGGTGTGGCAATCGACGAAACTTGGTAAGAGTAGGTGTGGCAATCGACGAACCTCGGTAAGAATAAAGTGTGGCGATCGACGAACCTCGGTAAGAATAAAGTGTGGCGATCGACGAACCTTTGTATGAGCAGGTGTGGCAATCGACGAACCTCAGTAAGAATAAAGTGTAGCGATCAACGAACCTAGGACAGATCAAGGTGTGGCAATCGACGAATTTTTGTAAGTGCAGGTGTGGCAATCGACGAACCTCGGTAAGAATAAAGTGTGGCGATCGACGAACCTTTGTAAGAGCAGGTGTGGCGATCGACGAACCTAATTGGTAAGAGCAGGTGTGGCAATCGACGAAACTTGGTAAGAGTAGGTGTGGCAATCGACGAACCTCGGTAAGAATAAAGTGTGGCGATCGACGAACCTCGGTAAGAATAAAGTGTGGCGATCGACGAACCTTTGTATGAGCAGGTGTGGCAATCGACGAACCTCAGTAAGAATAAAGTGTAGCGATCAACGAACCTAGGACAGATCAAGGTGTGGCAATCGACGAACCTTGGTAAGAGTTAAGAGACGAACCTTGGTAAGAGTAAAGTGTGGCGATCGACGAACCTTTGTAAAAGCAGGTGTGGCAATCGACGAACCTCAGTAAGAATAAAGTGTGGCGATCAACGAACCTAGGACAGAGCAAGGTGTGGCAATCGACGAACCTTGGTAAGAGTAAGGTGTGGCAATCGACGAACCTCGGTAAGAATAAAGTGTGGCAATCGACGAACCTTTGTATGAGCAGGTGTGGCGATCGACGCACCTTTGTTGGGATTATTTTATATAAACCATGAAATTTGGTTCTATTTGAGTGAAAAGGTTATATTTTAGGCCATCTAGAATTGCATGAAACGGTCCATTTTTTTAGACTTTTTTGGAAAGTCTACTTTTTTTTTGGAATGGGTTACATGTAATTGCGGTTGAGTGATTAGGTCTAAAAACCCGATTGGCGCTCAGTCACGAGACCTTCTTTTTGTGAATGGACTGCTCTTTCAAATACTTTTGCCACTATCGCTAACAATGATATAGGACGATAAATGGGTATTTCATTAGTAAGCTTATTCTTAGGCTGGCGGTGATAGCGATGTATGCAGCGATCTTCGGGGTGCCGGAGTTTATTCCGAGAGTCTAGAACTAGACTACGCTACTATCCGTTAATTCCTTCCGATAATAATAGCTCGTTTCAACTTTTTATTTAAGTTATTTGCTTTGTTTCTATAATATTTATACGTCTCATAATACATATTTTCTTTAGTTGTATACAACTTTTTCTTATTATAATCACGTTCTCTAGCAATCATAATATATTCATCATTAGTCCATGGGGAACCTTTCTGTTTTATCCGTACTGTTACATATGGGGCATGTTTATTACACAACTTTAAGTACACACTAAGAAATTTGTCCCACTTTTGATTGACATTGTGAAGGGCAATGAAACTATGGCTTTCGGCTATTATTATCGTTTAGCATGTTTAGAGGGTGAACAGACATTTTATTTGATAAATAACTTGGCATTTTTAGCCAATCCTTACGCAAACATAAGATGGATGTCAAAACGCGACGGGACGGAAAAATGTCAGAATAAGGCAACTTTTTGCCTAGCAGTATTATACGAAATGTGTGTGGTACAATTGTCCTTTGCATGAGCTATCCAAAAACACTTCTATATTTCTAGAATGAATCTTATTTTTTTTATAAATCATATTTTTAAAAATTCCGTCCCGTCGCGCTGTGAGGGCGCGTTTCATTATTTAAATGTGTATTACAGGAAATCCGAGAGACGTTATGGTTTATAGCCGAATACAGTTCCGGAAACTGCACATACTCACCTTTCCTATCATACATTAAAGAAAATGATTTTTTTCAATTTGAAATGTTTACCCTTCGGTTGACTACTTCTGGCTTTGGCCCATATATGGTCGGTCCAACTGTGCAGGACGCGCGTCTCTCATTCGAATATTGCACTAAAAAAAGATAATTGATTTATTATGTATTATTGCTGTGAAATAACCGATACACTATTTTCGTGTATTGCAAACTGATGGCGGGATATATTCATGACATAAAAGAAGGAAACTGAAGGTATGAACAACATGTCATTATTTAAGGGTCGGTCAGATATCAACGGATAACGGAAACGTATGCCCAACGAATAAACAATTTGCGAAATTAAATTATCCAGTCATGAAAGTCGTCTTCATTGCTTCATGTACAAAACATAGAACAACATACATCACCGGACAAGGAACGGACAAGAACCGGATAGAATGGATGGAAAATTTAGCTCTCCGTTTGACATACGTTTGCGCAATCCGTTGATATGTGACCGGGCTATTAGAAGAATTTCTTGAATAAAGTCGGTAAACAAGAATTAAATTTATTGGGGCACCCTGTATAGCATTAGCATTCGAAATCGTATAAAATTGCTGTATTTGTCGATATCAAATGCTGACATCCAGTTAGTATATCTTTTTGTTCAGATATGATACACACTTGAAATTTTGAGTATTGCTGATATAACTGGGCAGTTTTCTGAAAAGTACTCATTTAACTCCTAATGCAATTAATAATTTATACCGAATTACGAAAATCAATCGTTTCATATTTGGGGGGAAATGCCTAAAATTTGACTTTGGGACTAAAAATTACCGTGTTACATATCATGAAACCAATGAAATATGGTATCAGATTATAAGAAATGTTATTGTCTTTAATATGGTTGCAAAATCGTGCTGATTTGAGGTGTCGTTTAGGAAATCTCGCCAATTAAATATAGCAAGACAAAATGACTGCTTTTTTGGACTCCATCTTGGATTTAGAGGTGTTCGCAACAACATTTTTGAGGTAGACCTCTGAATTAATTTGTCTTATTAAAAATACTTGCAAATCAAATTGGTTTAAACTTGTTGTGGAGATCTGGCAAACTAAGTCATTAAGGAAGCCACTTTTTCGACTTTGGCCCTCCGCCTATGACTGTAAAACCTATGTATATGTTAGGCCTATATAGATTTTCCCGCCCATTTTCGTCGCATCTTCATTCTATTTAAAAAAATTGCTTTCAATTCCAACGTAGGCCTTTATATAGGACACGCTCATTTTATTTGGACACCATTCTTCCTGGCCTTCACTGGTAAGGGGGTCAGGGCGGATCCAGGGGGTGGGCCGGGGAGGGGGGGGGGGGGGGGGGGGAGTCGGCAAATAAACGAAACAATTATGCTGATTTTTTTTCTTCTGGCTTGTCAGAACATTTTGAAGTAAAAGGGCACCCCAAATAGAGATCCATCAAAGCAAGGGTTAGATAATGTTGAGAACCTTTTGCCTCCATCTTGAAAATGATCCTTCTACATCAAGCGCATCATTTTACAGATCTACCTTACCATACAAAAATACACCAGAAACAACAGTTCCACTAGGCATGCTAGGAGATACACATGGGATGAACAGCATGTGTTTTGGTGTTTCCACGGGCATATGATCTTGGGGAATAGGGGATACCTGGTTGGGGGGGGGGGGGGGGGGTACTCAAGTATATATTGGGTATACGGGAATGTGCCGCTGGAAAGGGTTACTTTTTCAAGAAAGATCCTTAGACATGGGTCCCATTTTCATTAAAAACCTTAGACATTGTGGCCTTTTTTCATTTATTCCTTTTCCCTCTTTTCTCCCTCATTTTCTCCGGGATTTGGGGATTTTTCGATGTGAAATTGCTCAAATTTTGAAGCTCGCTCCGCTAGCCAGCATACATTATATTTCACAACCTGTTTATATATAACCCTTCATAACGCCATATCATAAGCAATACAAACGAATATACCCATACAATTGTGAAATGGCTAAAATTGTCAAGCTCGCTCCGCTCGCTCACATACTAATATTTCACAACCTCGGGCAGTGGCGGATCTACAGGGGGGTTAGGGGTTTAACCCCCCCCCCCCCCCCCCAGGGCTGCCAAGTGAAAATTATGTGGAAAACATCACTTACGGGGGTTCAAAATAGCAAAAATCGTGGCTCGTGGACGATGCTCCGCATTGTCATTGGGTCAACCCCCCCCTCCCTGTTGGTATGGGTTCGGAGGTCTCAGTCGCACACGCCGTCCGATATATCCCCCCCCCCCCGGAGGGGATATATCCCCCACTTTCTGATGCGGGGTGGCCTGCACAAGACAAACAATCTTCTAAATCTTCTAAAAATCTTACAAAATGCATAATAATAATAATAATATATAACTGCAAACATTATGACCATACTTATACAGTGATATTTTAAACACCAATTCCCAAAATATCTCCACGTGGGAGGGGGCACACCCCCTCCCCCAAGTATCTATGGACATGCACGGACGACAGGCGGACGATGAAAGTGTATTTATGGTGTGTGTGTAAGTTCGATCGTGTTTGTAATATAGCGGTCTTATTATGAGGGGAGAGGGTATTGATTTCTTTAATTAAGTATCAAATTTCGTTCCAAGGTATGCACAAGATTGCATTATTTCGAGTCCAAATTTGTAAAAGCTCCCTACCGTGGGAAGGGGGACACCCCCTTCCTACCCCCCCCCCCCCCCCCCGCGGTGCTCCACTCCCTCGTAGTTGTGCCACGCCCCCAATCCGTTGACCGTATACGTACCACTTTAATTCCTTCCGACGGGCCTGATACACATACACAGAGTGTGTTGTGAATTTCGTTCATCAATTTAGCCTTGGGTTAATTTAGCCTTGGGTTGTTTCCACAAACTTGGCAATGAAGTTGTGGTCGGTTAGGAGGGTGTTTATAACAGCCTCAATGGCGGGGTTTAGATCTCTGTCCTCCAGATTAGGCATAATTGGTCAATAGTATGACGGGCAGTAAGTGTCATTTATCAGAAACTGACTTGGTACAAATTGACAAAAATAGAAACATGCCATGATCTCACCCACAGCGCCCTAAAACAAAAACTACACATCCAAAATTACTTTTCTTGGTAAGGACACCCTATCTGATGGACATGTTTATTATGTTACTTTATTTTGGGAAGTGCCCCGTTCCGTTTTTTGGGCCACCCTGTAAAATGTGTACCAAGAAGCTGCATCGCATTGATGATTCTTCATGCATGCCCCCAAGTTGATTTGTTATCCCTTGGGTTTGTGGCGGGTCCATAAAACCTTCTGACCATCCTGAGTATTGACAACTATGGCTTTCAGGGACAAACACTGCACTAGGGTTTACTATATCTTATTCTCAGTCGAGATAAACCCCATTGTCTTTACTATTTTCGTTAATATGTTATAGTACTGGTCAGTTTATTTGAAGTAATGATATGAACATGCGCTGTAAACCTGATAAAATATCACTTAGGGAAATGGAAAGTTGTTTTTCCCCCTGAAACGGGCTGTAAAATTATTCTTTTTTTATGCTTTCTTGTTTTAGCGCTTCATACGGCCCGTGTATCCTGCTATACCGATGACATGGCTATAAGTACTTCCAATGTACTAAATGTGCTATCGGCGGCGTCATTCCTGCAACTGGTTAGTACCTATTAACCAAGACTCTGCAGTCTGCACTAACTTGCTCTCTTTTCTGACTCGCCTGTTGACCTCATCAATTTAAGCCTTTACTTGCCTGAAAACCTAATGCAAACAAAACTATTGCTCTGTGTAGCTTAACCATATTCTAACGGCTATTTCAGACCAGGTTTTTACTGGGGGGGGGGGGGGGGGGGGGGTCAATTTGAACCCCCCCCCCCCCCCCCTAAGATCTCGGAGACCGCTCGTCCCATTCACGCGAAATTTTGCATGGTGGTACATTGAATTGTTACCGACGCGTTCATGCTTTCGTTTTAACGATCCAATGGTAAAACTATGCAAATATGCGCATATTATTTAGCGAAGAACACTAATTTATGCAACAATCCTCTTTTTGCCTGTCAGTCACATAATATTGCTCAGAATATGCTAATTTTGTACATGAATATTCTTTATGACTTAATTAACAGGTTTTCAAAAAAACATTTTTTAAAAATGTATTTCTTTGTTTTTGGAATTTCTCATGTATTTCTTTTTTTTTCGACTTATGTTTTTTATTGTTTTTTTTTTCTTGGAAATAATTATTGAGCATTATCCAACCATTGTTAGCCCCAAATTAATCGATTGCAGTGAGTAGAATGAAAAATAATGAAGATTTTGTCTTTACTAGGAAATAATCAGTTTCCATAGGATTTGTACACAAATCACAAAATTTAGCCATTTTGCGGCCGACGCTCACTTACAAAAGGTCACGTGACTTTTCGGTTTCAGTTCAGTTCATTTTGCCAAAGCAATAAAATACATACATGGTAAAAAGCAGTATACAAAGTATCACACAATTACAATTACTTAACAATACATAGGAAAGCACAACAACAAAAAAACACAAAATACATTTACAGAACATGCATACAAAATGGTTAAAAACACAAGGAAATTGCTTAGGCGGGTAGCAGCCAGAAAGGAGGTAGTCCTTATATGCGGCTGACCAAAATATTCAAATATAAAAAGCCTTATGATTTAATTTAAGCTAGAATAGCAGGTAAAACAAACAAACGAATACATGTACAATATAATAATGAATTTAACAACAATTGAAATCTTAAGATAGCATCAATATTGGTCCATCAAATATTTTTTGTATTTATATTTAAAAGTGTTGACAAACTTCAATTCACGTATTTCACGAGGTATAGTACTCCATAAGACAGGTCCATTATATATTACTGTACGTTTATATGAAGTCTTATGTACAAGAGGCAAGTGAAAATTATCTGCATTTCTAGTACTATAATGGTGTATATTACAATTTAGAATGAACAACTTTAAAAGTGATTTAGGAAGAATTTGTAAATAGCACTGGAACATAAAAATTGCACATTGATAATTATACATATCAATAAAATTCAATATTTTCATTTCTTTAAAAAGTGGGTGTGTATGAGCAAGATAAGAAGTATGGCAAATAATACGTATTGCACGTTTTTGCAATAAAATTACTTTCATAACATGCATTTCATATGCATTCCCCCATGCAAGTATTCCATAATACAAAAATGGTAATATCAAACTGTTATAAATCATCTTTAATACACATTTAGGAAATGATTTTAATTTATACATAACACCAATATTTTTCGATAGCACATTACAAACAGCATTTATATGATCAGTCCATTTTAATTTATTATCAATAGTTATACCAAGAAATTTGAGTGAAGAGACCTGTTTAATTTCTGTATTACACAAACGAATAGTAATAGAATTAGTGTCACATTTTTTATTAGTAAAAATCATATAATGTGTCTTACTTATATTAATTGACAATTTATTTACAGAAAACCATGTGTTTATTAACTTAATTTCTCGATTAAAAATATCTTGAAGTGATTGAATATTTGGATGGGATAAAAAAAATACTTGTATCATCGGCAAATAAAATTGATTTTAAAATTTCTGACACCCTAGGGAGATCATTAATATATAAAATAAACAATAAGGGGCCTAATATTGATCCTTGAGGTACTCCACATTTAATTTCTTGGTAATTTGACCTTTCATTAGCAATAGAAACAAATTGTTGACGATGTAACAAATAACTTTTAAAAAGATCTAAACTAATTCCTCTTATTCCATATTGATATAATTTAACCAGCAGTATATGATGGTCTAGCGTATCAAATGCCTTACTAAGGTCTAAAAACAATCCAAGCGTAACTTCATTATTATCTATTGCTGAGGCTACCTTATGAATAAAATCAATTATTGCACATGAAGTAGAATGTCCAGCTCCAAAACCATACTGATTATTATTAATGATATTGCACTTCGTTAAAAACGCATATAATCTATTATACATACACTTTTCTAAAATTTTTAAAAAAACTGTTAAGACGGATATTGGGCGATAATTAGACATTATTTCAGACATTCCATTTTTAAAAACAGGTATCACTTTTGCAATTTTCATTTTATCTGGAAATATTCCTTGTTCAAGACACTGATTAAATATTGCACATAAATGATTGCTTATACAATAAATACATCTTTTAACAATTTTAACATCAATATCATCATATCCAGCACTTGTATTATTTTTCAATTTTTTAACAATATCTATCATTTCTGAACTAGTTACAGGTTTAAAAAAAAAGACTTGTCATTCACATCAATATATTTAATACACTCCGAATCATCAAAACAATCAAATTTACAATTCAGATTATACCCCACATCTACAAAATATTCATTAAAACTATTTGAAATATCATTGTTATCAGTTATCACCACATCATTTTTCTTAATCTCTTGAATTTTAGTCATCTTACATTTTTTCCCCATTGCTTTGTTAATTATATCCCATGTTTTCTTCATATTTCCCATAGAGTTTTCAAAACTTTTCTTAAAATATTTCCTTTTTTCAATCTTAATCATATTATTCAATTTATTACGAATTTTCTGTATGCTTCTTTCCTATAATCATTTGAATTTTTAATATACAATTTATATAATCTACACTTTTTCTTACTCAACTTTATAATTTCATTTGTAATCCAGGGTTTATTTTTACGCTTATATTTCATACGAACTAATTTAACAGGGAAACACAAATTATACAATTTCATGAATCTAAATGCAAAGCTATTATAACTACTATTCACATCACTAGATAAATACCAGTTTGTTGAGTGCAACAATTGTAAAAACATTTTAATATTATTTTCATTTATATCGCGTTTATAAAAGTCAGTTTCAGGGATACTTTTATGAATATCAGTATCACAAATACAATATACCGGGAAGTGATCAGAAATGTCAGTTAATAATATTCCAGAGTAAATATGGCAAGAGTCATTGGTAATAATATTATCTAATAACGATGAAGACCTGTCAGTAACACGAGTCGGTTCATTTATCAAAGGAATCATAGAATGTAACATTAAAATGGATAAACAATCGTTAACAGATTGCACCTTCCCAACATTTAGTAAATCAATATTAAAATCGCCCATTAAATAGAATAATTTCTTTTCCACATTTACAATATTAAAAACATTGTCGAGAGATATTAAAAAGTCATCCACTGGTTGGCCGGGTGGCCTATACATAACACATATTAAAATTGTTGAATTAAAGTGTTCAATTTCAATAAAAATACTTTCTAAAAATGATTCATTAATATCCAAATCAGTGCGGCTTTTAAAATTAATGTCCTTACGAATAAAAATACCAACACCTCCTCCACGTCCAAGTCTTCTATTATTTCCTACAAATTCATAATTGTCTAAATTGCACAGAGAATATTGCGAATTTTCATCCCTTAGCCATGTTTCTGAAACACCAATGATTGAAGCTTGCATACGTAATGACATCATAAGTACAGACAATGCATCAAAATTATGTTGGAGACTTCTACAATTAATATTGATAAATGATAATTTGTTATTGACATCATTATTAGGCAATTTATGTGATACAAATGTATTGAACTCATCTGGTGTGTAGTGTGACTGTGTGAAGTTATTAGTACTTTGGGGATCTGATGGTGACAGAAATTCTCTTAAGGTTGATACAGATACTTGTTTTTCATTGAGACATTGTACAAAACGAGCACGACAAGACATTACAAAAAAACACACAAATCAAATGAATATGAATTATATACTTAAACAAAGTAATAAAAAACTAAAATAATTATGTACAAAATGTATAAACGAACTTTAATGAATAAAACGTAAAAAAGTATTGGATGTCTAGAGAATGAAAAAAAAAAATGGTAGCAGATGTTTTAAAAATGCAATAAATGCATTACTGTATACTTTTAAAATAAGTTATACATATTATTGCGAGTTATATGCATTGATGGCAAGAAGAAAGATGTTATGCTTCAATGTCAATGTTTGTGCTCAAATGTTATTAAGTTCGTTCTTGTCATGGATCTGCTTCCGCACACTCTTACCGTGTGATGCCTTCACCGCGACGATGATCCGCCCGTCCATCGACCAGGCTGCCTCTATCTTACTGTTCTCCTTCTTGCTGGCGATGAAGGCATCATGCAAGAGTGTGCGGTTGGCATCAGTCAGGTCCTCGCAGATGCTTATCCCGCTTCCTTTCAGATGTTTCCGGTTGACGATCAGCCGCTGTCGATGTTGGTATGATTGAAAGGTATGATTGAAAGGTATACCAAGTTTCGCAAGACTTCAATAAAAAAAAAACCCATGTAGTCGCGCGGCAACATTTGCGCTTGTTGCGGAATTATTGCGCGAAAAGTCGAGGGGGGGGGGGGGGGGGGTGAATTGCCCCCCTCCCAGTTAGCATAGGATTAAAGGTTCATTTGAGTATTGGTACTTCCCGAAATGCCCCATTACAATTATTGGTTGGTTTTAACTCATTTGAAAGTTCCTTGAATAAAACATGTAAAATGATCAACAATCCCTTTCAAATGCTCTCATATCAGTTAAAAATTTTGATTTCAAGATATTTTATTCATAAGCCTACCGGCCGGGGGACATTTCGACTTTTTAGAAAAATGCTAGATACACTACTATGAAAAAAAATCTAAATAGGTTTTTAAATGGTTGTTGATGATATCTACATTGAATCATTTGTTTAATGCACAATTGTGTCGGAACAAAAATGGCTAAAACCAATGAGTTTATTTGTTTTAAATACTAGTGTACTATTCCTAGTTAGAACAGTTATGCAAAGTAGCTCATTATTTATAATGCAAATTAACCACTTTCCCCAGCTTCGATTTCTTAGGACTTTTTGCATGTTGTTCAGGGGAGTTTCCTGAACAGAATTTCGAAGGAAAATCCCATGTTGCAATTTTGCCGAGGTTACCCCCAAATATTTGCTAAATTTACTGGACTAAAAACATCACAGTATGCATAATTTTGTATGAAAAATTGTTCAAACCAACGGTTTTTAGAAAGACCATCTTGTGTTTAAATGGCTCCTTGTTAATGATAACAGGCCTTTTACTAAGTCGTTTGTAATTTTCTATACATTTCGAGCATTGTGGGGATTTATAACTATTAGTTTGTATAATGTTATTGTGCAGGTTTTGGTTACTAAAGATCAGCCTTACCAAAACTGTACTACCCCTTTAAAGGGATAGTTGAGTATTGGTCAAACTTAACTTTAGTAACCAAAACCTGCACCATTACGGTACAAACTAATAGTTATAACTCCACCATGCTCGAAAGGTATACACACTTACAAACGACTAAGTGAAACTCCTGTTATCATTTTTAAAAAGAGCTGTTACAACTCAGAGGGCGCTATTTAAAAAAAAAAGTTTTCATACCAAATTGTGCATTTAATTCAAAATAATGATTCAAAAGAGATATCATTAACGACTTTTTAAAAACCTATTCAGATTTTTTCCAAGTAGTCTTTAAGCATTTTTTAAAAGTTTGTTTTAGTCTAAATATCCCCCGGTGATTACTGGTGAAGAATCTTTTGAATAGAAATATACTAATTGATATTTCAACTGTTTCTGAACCGATTTTGATCAAATGAAGTTTATTCTGTCATTAAAACTGTATGTTCTTTCAAATTTGACAGTCAGTTTTTCGTTATCTCACAAAAAAAATATCGGGGGGAGGGGCATTTCAGGCAATACCAATACTGAACGGTACCTTTTAAATCATTGAATAAATCTGGGCCCCAGATTTATTCCAATTGGATATATTTATTATTTCAGCCGTTTCTGAACCGATTTTGAAAAATAAAGTTGATTCTGCCATTCTGCCATTCTCGCCAAATAACTGTTTTGCAGCGCCCTCTATACCAAAACTGAACTACAGATTTAAAGGATACCAACACCCAAAGGTAATATTCTTATAAAATGAAACGGAATAGGTATAGTAGCTGCCAAATACTGTAATATGATTGCTTACATGGGTGGAATGCAGCACGCTTGGAAGAAAGGGTAGGTTAATGTGTTGGTGCTTTCTCTATGTAAATAAATCCCGAGTTGAATGTTTTGGCCAAAACCGGTGCTTTAAAAAGATAACGATACTACCATTTAGAAAAAAAGGAGGATAGGAACAAGTGTATTGCCTTTGTTATATTCATTGCAGGAAACACTAATCGAGAGATGTTGTACGGTGATGAAGATAGGGGTAAGCGCCAAGAACGTCGCAGGATATTACAAAGAGGCCAAGCGGTACACCCTACCCGATGTAGAAGAAGCGTATGAACAAAACTGTTTTACTCTCAATTTAATACTGAAACATGTTGTCATTTTGTCTTTATTCTGTACTTATTCAGCCATGAAGTGATAGATTGTTTTTTATTATCACACAGAATTCAATAAAATTATGTGTAATATTGCAACATTAGTTATCATGGAATGGTCCAAATGGGTTTTGATTTGTCAAATGTCTCCCTAGTTAAACTGTACAGATGTCTATGATTAATTGAGAAGCATTCCCCGCACCAACAATTGTACATACTTTTTTTTCAAGAGGTAAACAAAAGCTTATTCTGGATGAAAATATCCCCATCATTCTGAAGAATCCTACAATGATTTTGTTATATATAATTGAAGTCTAAAATATCCCTTTCTTATGAAGTAAATTGATCATTTCAAGTCTTTGGGTTTTATGTAACCTACTCCTACTTTTTCTTGTTGGGGATTCAAGACACACTCTTTACTGTGCTATCTTTTTCCTTTTTATGTTGTCCAAACATGGTGGGCAAGATTTTGAGAGCATGCGCTTTCCAATTATGAGATACAGAGTTTGAAAACCATGGTCTGACGAATGTGCTTGTCCTTCAGCAAGAAAATGGGGAGTGGAGAATGTGTTAACATACAATCATTGTGCGGGTCTGTAGACCAGTGATAATGATTATGAAAGCTCTTAGAAGCTTTTCTGCATTAGGCATTATATACAAATACGTTATAATTGTGTATTAATGTTGTATGCAGGTGCCTCAGATGGTCGGACACCATCCTACTCCAGTCAGCGGAAAACATTCTTCTGTTCAAGAAGACGGTAGGGTGAGTATAGAGGTGCATTTTTTTCTAGATAGTGTCCTTATTTAGAAGGCATCGTCAAGTGCGGTAAACCATTCCAGAACCCAAGAGTCTGAGGATACTACATAAATCAAGTGAGGGAAATTTACAGATTTGCTATATATAATACAGGGGCCCATTTCCTGAAAGGGACTTAGTGAAGACCGTCTTAACTATCACGTCCTTGCTATTATACCTCCAACCTTGGCCTTTGGTATTCGGCAGGGGCGTTGATAACGGGGGGGGGGGGATATATCCCCCAATATTTCAGGTGGGGGGGGGGGGGTGGGCTGTATTATCATCCCCCCAATATTTGGGGTTCAAAAATATATAATAACATTAAAATTAAGGAGCATTGCCCACACTCAGGAATGGAAATTATTACTAAAGTCTTCTTTAATCCACTTTTTGATAATGATAAACTGCCCAAATCCAAAATTTTTAAATGTTGCTTTCATATAGTCTTGAAGAGATTAGGAAAAATAATCTCTGAAAGTTAGAGCATAATCAGGTAAGAAACATGAAAACTACGGCTCTTTGAAGATGTCCATTTATTCCTATGGGGAACTCAAAAAGTTTTTTACACAAATTTTTCCCATTTTTACAGTTTTCTTCATAGTCACATTTTTCCATTCCCCCAACTCATGATATGTTATGTATGAAATCATTCTACAAAACATACGTTGAACTCGAACAAAGGGTAAACATACATTTTGAGAAAATTGAACAAAACTGAAACTTTGTGTTCAAAATGTATGGGGAGTTGTCCACAACTTAGCGTTGCCAGTTTGAGTCACTCGAAGAAATACGTGGCTTTTTTCAAAGAGCCATAGTTTTCTTATTTCTTGACTGATTGTGCTCAAATTTTCAGAGACTATTCATTATATTTAGTGTCTTCTAGTGCATACAACAATTTGTCCTTTAACCCTAATAAGGCCGGGGGCCATAATGGCCCCCATCGCGATTTTTTGTTATTGCTCCGAAACGCTGTAAGATGACGCGCCGCTGCTTCGTGGCTTTTTTCTTTCGGGTCTTGTGCACATTTTAAAACAGAATTTTTGAAAATTGGACCTACCGTTACAAAGTCACGTGACCTTTTGTCAATGCATGTCAGCCCGAAAATCGCTCAATTTCGTGATGTGTGTACAAAACATATGGAAAAATCAATTTTTGTAAAATGAGGTATATCATTGGTTATTAGGTGTTTACGTTTCATATGTTAGTTTTGGGGTTCAAAATAGTTAAATTATAGTTAGAAATAAAATAAACAACAAAAACAATAGAAAACATAAGGAAGAACTTGCCTGGCTCTTCCAGATTTTCTGTCGTATTATTATTCCAAATTCTCTGAAGAATATATGTAGTGAAAACCAGAGTTTAATTATGAAGAATATATGATCTATGGGTAAAAATATGAATTTCATGACTTATTTGCATAAATTACCATAAATATGCAAATTAATGAGTTTTTCAAAGAAATCAAAAATTACCATATTATTCTATACACTTCACTTATCATGCATGCAAATTTTCACGGCCGAGATCTTAGGGAAGACCTCAAATAGCCCGGCCTTTTTAGGGTTAAGGTTATTTGACCCAGTACTAATTTATTTTCGGACTAATGAACCTTTGGAATAACGAGCATTTGGAATAACGAACCGTCGGAATAACAAACCCGGTCTATCAGGCTAAAATTCATCCATACTTGGACAGTGCCCTTAACATCTTAATAATAATGTGCACTTAATAATCTTCCAATTTATAAACAGCTAATTCAAAAACCAATTAAGAAAGAATAGTTAACTCTGAATTTACATTATAGACACCATCTTTATATGTGGATATTACAGGCCCAAAGCTTCCCAATGTGGGTATCCCATGACTGATGCTATTCAGGGTTTCATCAGAATGCTTGCAATATATTAATTAATGAATCTATCAGGATAATGTTCATATTGGACAAAACCCAGCTCATAACATGATGCTTGCAATGTGCCCTTAATAATCTTCCAATTTATAAACAGCTGAATTCAGAAGCTTTGCCCCCCCCCCCTCCCCCTCCCCCCCCCCCCCCCCTCCCTCAGCCATACAACCCCGGGCCCGCTGCGGCTGCTGCTGGGTTGTCGCTTCGCCCCTCTCCATGCAGAGATGTTCAAAATGACTAATCATTCCCCCCCCCCCCCCCCCCAATGGCGAGAAGAAATCGACGCCCTTGGTATTCGGAACAAACGCCATCCATTTGTCTGTAGATCAGTCATATTCACGTGACAGTTAAGACGGTCAATAACTAAGACCCTTTTAATTAAATGTGCCCCATGATTAAAATTATGAAAGAAAAACATTGGTTATGTAGTCTTACTCTCAGGCTCAATATTGGATACTTTAGTGTATTATGTTCATTGATTTTCAAGTTAAACATGTTCTATGTTTAATGAATGCATTATGCATTTCTGTGCTATTTGTTTAATTATTTGTTTAATGAGATGATAATGGAAATTAATTAGTAAATCAAATCGATGCTACTTTAATTTTTCCCATGAACAAATAACATGACCAAAATGGTGATGCATTACTTAAGGTGGATGATACATATAATATTTAAAGCAATATCCTTTATATCTTTTATCAAACATAACAACATTAGTCAATGAATGTATTTAACAAATCGAGTCATTTATTCATGATAATTTTTTTTTCTTTGAATGCATAGCTGTATCCTAATATGTGTGTCATGAAATTTCTGCTAAACCTGTACTATAAGAATTTACTATGTGTTCACATGAAATATGTTTGCCTTTTATAAATTTCCCTTGAAATATGTTTGCCTTTTATAAATTTCCCTTGAAATTTTCATTGCTTTGAATACAAAATAATTACGTATATCAAATATATATCCAATTGGAAACATTTTTCCAAAAGAGATTTAGGAAGGATAATTTGGTGTATTTTTTTCTCTTCAGGCCAGATATGCTCGAACAACTAATAGAGAGACGGACGTTCATTGTGCCAAACGAACAGGACCTGTTCCGCTTCATTTTGAGTGTAAGTAACATAAATGTACATGTATAATGAAACATGACTTTGTATGGTTGGACATGATCAGTGGTGTAGCTTGTGGGTGGGGTATGGGGACAGTAATTTGGAAAAAAACAATACAAAACACAAGGGAACATTTGAAAGAACAACAAAATACATAAGGTGTACCCCCCAAAAAAAATCAGTCTGATCACGCTACCCCATTGGACATGATATGTACAATGTATGTATGGTAACATAACAATATTATGAATATGAATATAATGATGATGGTCGTGGTGGTGATGGTGGTGGTGGTGGTGATGATGAAGGTGATGGTGAATGAGAATGAGAAAAAGATGAAATACATGGTGTGCCCCCCCCCCTCCCAATCAGTCTGACCACACTACCCCATTGGACATGACATGTATGCATAGTACCATAACAATATTATGAATATGAATATAATGCTGATGATTTTAGTGGTGGTGGTAATGGTGGTGGTGGTGATGATGAAGGTGATGGTGAATGAGAATGAGAAAAAGATGAAATACATGGTGTGCCATAACAATAGTTATGAATATGAATATAATGATGATTTTAGTGGTGGTGGTAATGGTGATCAGGGAGTAGGGTTACTTGAAACTTGATGCAGTAATCCCTTGAAGCAGCTATGTGAAGCTATACTGGGATGGTTAGGTATCAAGATTGGGAGTTTGGGGAATGATAGGTTAAAGAGATCCAATTCCTTCCGCAAGCTAATAATATATATGAAACGTGGCCCAATACATACAGCTTCCGCCACTTCATAAATATGGAATAATTGCAAAGAATGATCATAAATGATTGAAAAGGATGAACAAATAGCGTCGCTTTAAACAATGTTCCTCCCTTGGCTCCTCTCAATGGAAAAAGCATGGGTCAACAAATTGTCCACAGGGTCTATTTTAACAAAACATCAAATGCACAATTTTCTATAAAAAATGGCAAAAACCAATGAGTTTTTAGTAGAGAGCGCCCTCTTGAGTTGTAACGGTTCTTTTTCAATGATCACATTGTTTTTACTCGGTCGTTTGTAATTGTGTATACCTCTCGAGCATGGCGGAGTTATACCGTAAAACTCTGTGTAAAGCGCCTGTGATTAATATATAGTTGCAGCCTCGGATATCTTCAACTTTTAAAATATATGTTAAACATACCATAAACATACCATAAACCTTAAACGTACAATACATCTATAGTCAGTTGAATTTGTGTGGTGCATGATAAAAAATGCTTCATAGTCTACGTGTATGTAATTCCAAGAATATCTTGTTAATGTTATGATACATCGCTCGCAAATCTGTGCCAAAATAAATATGCTGATTTGTGAACATCAAGTATAATTAAATGCAATGAACGATACAGTCGCTTACAGACGTAACTAATAAGATACATACATAAGGAGTGCCCCAAGTTTGTGTGGCCCCTCGGGTCAGCTGATTTGCCAGAATGGTGGATGACCTATATCAATTGTGTACATGGCCAGGCGCATGCGCAGTACAGTACGGCGACTACAAATTTCTAAATTAATGCTCTAAAAGTACTTCACCCTCATGATTATATATACTAAGTCTCTACTTTATGAAATGCTGGATAGGGCGGAGATAGAACAAAAATAGACGGCTTATTTATCAATGGTTGAAATTCAAAGCACACTAAAATCTCAAATAGTATTCAATAGATTTTCATATTTTTCCACAATCTTAGCTAGTATGAACGGTTTCAGACCGGCGATTGCAGTAAAAAAAAAAAAAGGCACAACGCGGATTTCAAGATTTGAAATTTTAGAAACCACGTTTTTGGATTCACTTAGAAGTCCTCTGGAAATTTGAATATAAAAATGATATGCAAATCCGGGTGCTCCACCAGGCCTGTATAAAGTCACTGCTTTTCGGCATTCCTGGCCAAAGGAGGAGGGGGGGGGGGGGGGGTGCGGGCCTGTGCCCCCGCCCCCCCCCCCCCCCCGCTATAACTTGGAAAAACATACATTTTAAGGGAACATTTTTGAAAGAACAAAGAAATACATAAAGTGAGCACCCCCAATTAGTCTGACCACACTACACCACTGGACATGATATTTATGTATAGAACCATATAATAATTATGAATATAAAGATAATGGTGGTGATGGTGGTGATGGAGATGATTTTGTTGATGGCAGTGATAATTATGATGATGACAATAGTGGTAATAATACAGATAACAATTATGATCATGATGACAAATTAACATTGATGTTCGAGTCTTACATGTCTTAGCGGAGTCAGTTGTTCGACCTGTGTCTTTTTTCCATTTGGAGGAGCCAAGAGAGGAACATTGTTTAAAAGCAACGCTATTATTTGTTTCTTTTTAATCATTTATGATTAATTAGTAAAATTATTTAGATATAGGAAGAAGCCAAAGCTGTATGTATTGGTCCCCTTTGCATTTTTACTAGTACATGTAGATTGAATATACATGTATAAAGTCAAATAGATCTTGGGTAGAAACGTTACAAGTAATATTTTTGCTTATGTTCTTTAATATCCACTCCCTTTCCAGTTTGTTGTAGGTGAGCTGAAGAAGGAGGAGACTGGAGCAGGACGATGCTTGCATTGCCTAGAGCCGGAGGACGATTTGGAAGATGTCCCATATCTTCTTTCCCAACTTGGCAAGTTTGTACCTTAAACTGAGTGTCCCAGATAGAATGAAACCGGTTTTCATGGCAACAAATTTCTCTTATAATGAATAATTTCTTTGATGAGATATACATAAATGAAAAAAAAGCTCTGTGTCTCTAGTAAAAGTATGATGGGGGCATCAAACTTCGCGCAGTTAACCTTTAACGCATCATTTCGACACGAAACATATTGATTTGTATAATGATTCTAATACCAGTTTATTCAGAACTTTCTGTAGTATAATAAACATGTTTTGGTTTTAAGTTTACTCAATTCAAAGTTACGTATTTCGGCCTGTTTTTGAAACCCTTACATTTTTATTGACAAAAAACAATTTGTACGCGAATTTAAAAGCTCCTTGTAGCTGTTTTGACTGTCATTGTTTGGCATTTTCAAGCACGTACACAAGAAAGAGGGATTAAACTACGCGCATGCGTGAATTATGTGCCATAATTATGTTGTACATCAAATGAGAGAGGAGAAACAGAGCTTCACATACATGTATATCTTATCAAAGAAATTATTCATTATGACGGAAAATTTCTGCCATGAAACCCGGTTTCGTTTTTCGGAGACACTCTGTATAATACAGTATGTTTGGGGCAGGTTTTGTACATGTACAACAATTGATCCAGGTAATACAAAATAAAACATTTCCAGGAAACATTTATGTTTACACTGTTTCTGTCAAAAATAGTTTTAAAATAAATGTTTACACTTTTTCCAACAAATATTGTGGAAAAAATTATTATATCTATTAGAAACACGTACAAATATATAGAACTACATTTTAAAACTATTTAGTAAAAAAAGAATATTTAATTAAGATTTAACATACAAATATGTTTACACTATCTTTCCAACAACTATAGTTTTAAAGATGAATAACAGTTTTGGGAGAGTTACAGAAAACATTTATTTTGGCCACAATCATTGTTGATCAGTATTGTAAAGCGCTTAGAGATGATCATCAATCATATTAGGCGCTATAATATAAATATAGTATTATTTATTTTAAAAAGAACTTGTGTGGTAAAATCCGAACCTAAGAATCGTTACATGCAGATATATCCGAAAAATTTAATGACCGCATATCACAAACCATTTGCGTTCCACGTGGACTTTTACACGTAGTGTATGCGCGATTCCACGTTGGTGATCAATCTACTGTAAATCAGTTTTATAATTTTGCAAATATATTCATTAGTAGGCGGTTTCCTGGCCAAAAGTTTATAATCCCATAGTAATATCATATTCTTTCACATGATTGGTACAATTAATGTTTTGCTTGTGGGGCGTTTCCCATTACTGCCTTTAAAATATATTTATCTAAATTTTCAAGCGTTCCAAATACTAAACTATTTTTTTTACTATTGTTCCCTTATTTCTATGCTATAAATAAACAAAAATTAAATTGTTTTTAATTTCATTTATCTGATTTCAACCAAACATCAACAATGAATAAACTACAAGGAAATCAACAAATGGTTGAGGTGCCCCTTGAAAGCAAAGCTTATAAGTGGGGTGCCTTAAAAACAAACTACTTAACTACGTAAATACAATTTTGCAAATGATGAGTACATTTTAAATATATTTTGTTGGTATTGTTTTACTATGTTATTTTGACTAGGTCCTCATCATGCTCATGAAGCATACATGGGACTATTTTTAATATTGAGGGTTCAGCAGCTTCAGGGGAGCTACACCTGGCAGGAGTTGAGGGTCGTATATACGACAGGTAATATTGATTTTTTGATCCAATGCCTAAGGGAACGTGATGTGCCGTGTACAAAGTTGATGGGGATTCCAGAATCTCAAATAACTCGTTATAATTGATTGGAAAATGGTTTGATTGATCATTGGATGAGTGGTAGGATGCATGGATTGATTATAGATACATTTACTTACTTTATTTGGTAATTGATCAATCAAATTTTTCTATCGGCCATACAATAAGAAAAGTCAAGTACAGTACAGTCAATCCTGTTTATAGTGCACCACCCAAGGGAAACAAGAAAATTGGCCACTGTAGACAGGTGGCCGCTATACACAAATAATGGAAGTGCGCCCTCTACGTGCTCCGAAATGACATGGGGGCTTCTCATCGATCGACTGTCTATAGTTTTGGCATCCGCGCGCCCTTTTCTCCCATCCCGAGGCAGATTTTTAAAGATGATATTCCACATACTAAGACTCTTGCTCTACGGCTCACTGATCAAAAGTTAATCACGTGATGAAACATAGTTTCGCCCATCATTGATGGAAGAAAACTTCCTTACACTGTGTAGATATCTTGGGTGAAAGTGCGTTGCACTTATAGATAACTGGTAAAGTACTACAGCCCGTGGTTGAATTGAATAGACCGCTTCTGTAATGACTGTATGCAAATAGTATGCGTATGACGTAAGACTGTTGGCAAGCTTAACAATAGTAACCATGTACACGTCATGTCGTCATCTCCACCTTGTGAGTTGGGGGGGGGGGGGGGATGCATCCCCCTCACCACCCTCCCCCCCCCCTCCCGTTGTCTACGCCCCTGTTAAGAAGCGCAATTTTGCTGAGAAGTGCGTGTTTAAATGCCATCGCAACTGCAACACAAATGAGTGCGCAATGCGTAAACCATTAATTTAGCCTTTTGCGTAATGTGTTATTTTATCCAATGCGTTCCCGTATGGTAATTTATTTAAATGAACAAGCTCTTACCAACTACCTCATTTGCATGAAATTCCGAACGTATTTTCAAAAACTCGCTGCTGAAGGCGTGTCCTATCTCTGTGGTTAAAACGCTATACGCTTATTTAGTTGTATTTATATATATTGTATTTCTGTGAAGCCCCAGTTACCGCGCCATCAACGGCGGCATACATCACCGAAACTGAATACGACGTGTATAGACTGGTACAATAAGCCAGTTCGTAGTTACAATCTGCGCATGCGCGTATTTACTTCCGGGTATTTTGATATTCCATCGATCGTGAGAATCAGAGGAGCCACACGTGCAATTGAATGCGAATTATTTGTTTACGTTTTTAAAATATGGATCAGGATAAAAATAAGCCCATCGTTTTTGTATTCACCACATCAAAGGTTAATAGCATAATATGTACTATTTCATAGACCAAGAACCGGTTTGATAGAATGTGTTATTCATGTGTAATGATGATATTTATTGATCAATAATTTCACCGAGCCTTGCTTGGCCTGGCTAGCACGCACGTAGAGGTTTACATAATAGTGTACATAGTATTGTGCGGAGATAAGCCAGTTCGTAATTAGACTATGGAGCTTGGGTGACGTCAGAGGGCGTAGTCCGATATTCCATCAACGGGCTATCAACGTACAGTAAAGTGTATGCTATCAATCATGTCATATTACCGGATAATTTTAGTTTGACAGCATAAAACAAACATTAGATGCATAAAATCAAAGTGGAAATTATACGAGCAGCTGCATAAACTCATAAAGAACACATTTGATGTAAAGTATATTCAAGAATTTACCAATTTTTCTCCATATCAACTTTCTTGTAATCATCTTTCTTGTGAATGATCTAGGTGAATCATTCACACGCAATAATGCTACAAGGCGGGCGATAAGCATACCACCCATTCGTACAATGTACCGTTCAAAATTGAACGCTGTTTTAGGACGCCATCGGCAAGGAAAACAGACGGGATATAATATTTCTTTCTACATGTTGCGCGGTCTTCAAAACAAGAAAGTCGGTAATCATTATCAATTTATATAAATTGTGGATCACATAAACGAAATTTTGTTTGCATTTGCTAATAAATGGAGAGAGAAATCAGCCGGCAAAAACAGTTTTGCGTTGGATAGTGCAGCAATATATTATATCCCGTCTGTTTTCCTTGCCGATGGCGTCCTAAAACATAGCGTTCAATTTTGAACGGAACATTGTACGAATGGGTGGTATGCTTATCGCCCGCCTTGTAGCATTATTGCGTGTGAATGATTCACCTAGATCATTCACAAGAAAGATGATTACAAGAAAGTTGATATGGAGAAAAATTGGTAAATTCTTGAATATACTTTACATCAAATGTGTTCTTTATGAGTTTATGCAGCTGCTCGTATAATTTCCACTTTGATTTTATGCATCTAATGTTTGTTTTATGCTGTCAAACTAAAATTATCCGGTAATATGACATGATAGCATACACTTTACTGTACGTTGATAGCCCGTTGATGGAATATCGGACTACGCCCTCTGACGTCACCCAAGCTCCATAGTCTAATTACGAACTGGCTTATATAACGTTATTTTTTTTCTATAGGCAGGTTGGCTGCTATAAACGGGTGGCCACTAAGACCAGTTTGACTCCTACCACCAAACCCTCTCCTCACAATAACCATACCGGCGCTGTAGTTCTTTTCAGAACTACAAGCTCAAGAAAGAATACAAACATTTCTTTCCAGGACTACAAACAGTCCTTTCTAGGGCTACCACAGTCCTTTTTATGACTATCATAGAAAGAATCCCAACAGTCCTTCTCAGTACTTACCAATCTCCTCCTTGTACATGGTGCAACCGCAAACCAACCGTATTAGGATTGACTCTACTTTGAATTGTGTCATACATGTAGAAAAACTGACTAGAAATATAAAATATAAATGAAAAGGAGCAAAGAAAATGGGATTCCTCCGGGATTTGAAACAGAGACCTTAGATTGCAATGCTTTTCAATGCTTTTTGGTCAGTTTCTCTAAATGTTTGAAATAATTTATACAAAAAGATGCATCACTTCTATGATCCCTCGCACATATCCCTAAGTTGATTTCTTATTCGAGTTAGTGTCGAGGACTGGTCTAGCAATTCCATAGAAATCCCAATTTGTATGCACTTAAATATTATTTGTATAAACTTAAAGGTGATGATGGATGTATGTGTTTATTAATTGATTGACTGCTTGCTGCATGAGTGGTTTTATTAAGAGAAATATGTATTCATAAGTTGATAGATAGATGGTTTGTTGTTTAATAGATTAATTCCATTTTTGGCTGGCCAGTAGTAGTGAATCAAGATATAATGCAAATTTCAGCATTTCCATCATTTAAAAGTAATTAATTTTCCTCTACGTGTGATCCAGCGCATTTTCTTTTAAAAAGTTTATTTAATTATCCTTGAGTTAGTGCCCGGTTTATCTAGCTTCTGACTATCGAGCAACGAAAAGGGTTTCATGGGAACGGATTTGGGAAGGGTATGTGTGGCTCAATAGTTGAGCACAGGTCTAGCACTCCGGAGGTCTGTTTGTATATATTCTTTACTCAGAATTGCTATTGGAGGAGTACCAAAGTGCGCTGAGGAGTGCTGCAGCAGTGCAGTCGCACAATGGAATAATGTAAGTATTTAAAGAGAAACCAAACCTTATACGTGCACTTTTGCTAGCTGCTATACTGATAAAAGCATAATTCCTGTTACTTCTAGTCATATCTAAGCTATGAAAGTCCGGTTTCGTTTTTGTTTACTCGCATTGTATATACATATACTAATAGTCTCTAATTTATGAATTGCGGGATAGGGCAGAGACAGACAAAAATAGACGGCTTGTTTATCAATGGTTGAAATTCAAAACACACTAACATTTCAAACAGCATTCAATAGATTTTCATATTTTCCCCCACACACTGAGTTAATAACAAACTCAGTTAGTATGAACAGTTTCAAACCGGCGATTGCAGTAAAAAAAAAAAAAAAAAGGGCACAACGCGGATTTCAAGATTTGGCATTTGGATTCACTAAAGCCACTTTCACACCGGATCTGCGTAGAGTTGCGTAGAGTTACGCCGAAAAAAATAGGCTGCATGTTCGTGAGCTTAAAACATTCTTTGGCGAGTAGATGTTTCGTCGGACTGGCGTAGTGATGGACGCGTATTATTGCGTAGGCATGGCGTACAGTAGCGTAGTATTGCGTAGACTTGCGTTGGCATAACGTACAGTAGCGTAGTGTTGCGTAGACTTTCTGCGTTTAGTGTCTACGCAGACAGTACGCGCAACTCTACGCAGGGCCCGGTGTGAAACCCCTTTTAGAAGTCCTCTGGCAATTTGAATAGCGCGGGCTCCACCAGGCCTGTATAAAGTCACAGCTTTTCGGCATTCCAGGCCAAAGTTCGACCATATATTATAACGCCATGGTTATGGAGACAAATAATTAATCAAAACCGGTTTCATGTTGCCATAAGCTAGACAACAGAGAAATCTTGAAGCTCCGAGAGTTTTTGGTTGAATTTAACAAAGTTAGTCGATCAGTTTGAAGGACATACAGGTGTTGTTTCATGTTAGATGCTGTATTCATCTATTATAGTAGATAATCAGTTTTCAGCAGTATTTTTGCATCATGCTGTAGGCATAACAGCATTTCTCTAGACCACGGGGGGTGAGCGACGACGTGTTTGCGGCACACAGCATCAGATGTGCCGTCAAAATGCACGACAACGAGAAGGTGAGCAGCTACTTATGAGATTAACGTTTCAAAGGTCATAGGATTCTTGGAAAACTAATCAGTTTGTTGAATTGTGACCACCTCCAGTCGAATAGGTTGTATGTCATCATGGGTAGTTTTTAGTGAACAGCCCAAAGTTCATAGTAAATCAGTTTGGGGTCAACATTTTACATTTTAGAAATTTGATACTTCCATGTAATTTATCTTTAGATTCTGACAATATCAGCTCCTGATCCTAGTTCGATGTACCTCAATTCATTAAACTCAGTTCTCCATGCAGTGTGCACATACAGCACCTGATTGTCGTTGATCATAATCTATTATTTTGCTTGAAGAGCAATTACTGGTCAGGTTTATCTCTTCTATTTCAGGGTGGATAGTAGCAGGATACATGCATACCTTAATTAATAACATTAATGATAAACTGTAGTGAGGGAAAACTAATAGGTCACAAATTCTCTGAGGCGCCCGTACGATGCCACTTTTAGGGGAAATCTTGCGGGATTCTTAAAATAGTCGCAGGGGTGCTGTGGCTATCCTGCGGTCGGTATTGCATTTTTTCTCTCTGTACGACATCGTAGGAAGTTATAACGGTTACAGTCCGTTATTCCGAAGTCCGAACGTTCGTTATTCCGAAGGTTCAGTTATTCCAAAGGTTCGTTATTCCGAAGGTTCAGTTATTCCAAAGGTTCGTTATTCCGAAGGTTCAGTTATTCCGAAGGTTCGTTATTCCAAAGGTTCGTTATTCCGAAGGTTCGTTATTCCGAAGGTTCGATATTCCGAGGGTTCGTTATTCCGAAGGTTCGTTTATCCGAAACCAATATCGGGTTCGTTATTCCGAAGGTTCGTTATTCCGAAGGTTCATTAGTCCGAAAATAAAATAGGGTTTGTTAATCCGAAAATTAAATCGGGTTTGTTATAATACTATAATTTGTATTGTGTTTTATTTAAGTTACAGCCTACGTTAAGCACACCCTCCCCTTTCCCTCCCTTGGCCAGACCAATCAAACATTTAAGTTTATTGTATCTCTTTATATGAAATTATAGCATTAGAACAAACCCAAATTCATTTTCGGATTAAGAACCCGATTTCATTTTTAGGAATAGTGAACCTTCGGAATAACGAACCCTCGGAATAACAAACCTTCGGAATAACGAACCTTCGAAATAACGAACCCTCGGAATAACGAACCTTCTGAATAACGATGCTTCGGAATGACGCAACAAAATGTTCGGATTATCGAACCGTATTTCATTTTAGGATAAACGAACACTCGGGTATACAAAATTTGCATATTCGGAATAAAGAACCTTCGGAATAACGAAGCGCACCCGTTATAACACGGGTTTTTTAATTTGATAAATCGTACAATTTGTACTGGTTGTTAGCCCGTAGACATGTATAGCGCATCGCATGGGCTCCACAATCATGGGACTGCACGGGCCCAGACACGGACACCGTAGCATTTTTCTGAATATTGTATGATTTCGAGACACTTTTGGGCAACTCTGATCATGCGGTAGTCGTAAAATGTTAAAGTTATCATAAGAGTATAGATCTTACAATGTCCGTACAAGTCCCGTAAGGCGCCCATATGGACGCTAAGATTGTGTGCATAGAAGCTGTGCGTTTTTTTTTTTTATTTCACTCCGAAAGTCATCACACGGGTAGCCCGGCAAATATGTGACTGCTACGAGATATACATATAAAGATATACACCGCAGACATCGTACGATGTCTTAACTCTCCAAAATCATAGAAAATCCGCCCAAGGTATAAATATTGTGTGGCACCCGGTTAATTTGTGACCTAGGCATATCCTTGAACATCATAATTAAACCCTACACTGCCTCCCAAGAGACTACTGTAAGTGACAGAGATAAGTTTTCAAAGATAAGCATTTTAGCGTGAGAAAGGGGTGAAAAAATAGCCAAAAATGGGGGCTGTGGCTGATTCGGCTCCCCCCTCCTTTCCCCACCCCTGGTCGGCCACTGAGTTTGAGACTTTCGATAGGAAGAAGTATTCAGGTTGGAATTGTGGCATAATTCTTCTAATCCGGCGAATATTTCTTGACAGTATGGAATCATCAGTTCGAGACTTTGCACATGAGGAATATATTAAGGTTGGATGTGGTGGAGGATCCTTTTGATCAAGATACTATTTTGTAACAGTGGTAACCCAACTGAACTGTTTTTGTTATTTATTTAGTTCATAGATCTTGAGGGGAAGGATCGTCTTGGCTTGAACTGTGGCAGTATTCTGCTAGCTTATTCCATGAAGTAGGTATAATGGTTTATGTTCACTTGGTCTAATAACACTTTGTCTAATTATCAGTTCGTCTCCACTTCGCCTAAACCCATTTGGTCTAATCATCACTAGGTATAATGCCCATTTTGGCAATTGCCGTTTCGTCTAATCACCAAATAGGCCAATTGTCTACTTGATTTTTTTTCCTCGTTTCGTCTATTACCAGTTTGTCGAATTCTCAGTTAGGCTACTCTTCACTTGGTCTATATGCAACCGTTTGGTCTATAACCATTTGGTCTAATATCCATTTAGTATATTACCATTTGGTCTATTACCATTTCGTAGGTCTATTTTCCACTTGGTCTAAAAGCAGTTCGTCTAATGCCATTTCGTCTAAACACTATTTCGGCTAATGACCATTATTTTAGTCTAATTCTCATTTGGTCTAACGATCGCCCACACTGGCAAATATGGTGGTTCAATAATCTGTTATTTGTTTACGCATTATACATTACTAAATTGTCTTTATAGCATGAATAAAGCTAAGACATTACGGATTTTTATATCGATCGGAACCTGGTGCTCCAAAAATAAAAAAACCCGATAACACTCTAACTGTACTAGGCGCGCATCCTCTTGTATTCACTCCTTGAAGGACGTTTTGACCTTACATTGTCTCTCATCATGACTTCATCTTCTTATGTCCTTCTTTCATGGTAATCATTCGCCCTCTCAAGAACGGTGATGTTCTTTGATGTCTGTAATATGTGTTACCCTGTCCTTTATCTTCATTAACATCACACCTACATGCATTAATTCATTAATACCTTCCAATGTGTTGACAATAGACCGCTTCGGTAATGTATGCTAATAATATGCGTATGGCATAAGACTCCCCGTTGGCAAGCTTAACAATAGAATCTAGGTCCGGCAAGCTAAGACCCCGTTTACAGTGCAGGGCCGGGCCCAGCCGCGGCTCGGCCCGGCCTTAATTGCGGTACTCGGCCCCCATTTTTTTGCGTTTACAGTGGTGGTCTAGGCCCGGCCGCCCTTTCCATATCTTGTCGTAGTGGCGCTCTGCATGTAAACAAACCACTATTTTGTGGGCGTGCCGGAGTCACAGAAAAAAGGCGCGTTATTTGCAATGAATTGTTTTCCCAATTTGGTACCGCATTTGGCCCTGCGTGCGTTTACAGTGAGAAAAGGCTGGGCCGAGCCACGGCCGAGACCACCTCAAGAGCGGGGCCAAATGCGCGGCCACTTTTGGCCCCGCATTTGGCCTTTTTTTCACTGTAAACGGGGTTTAAGTTTGCCAACGGGAGTCTGACGTCATACGCATACTATTTGCATACATTATTGAAGCGGTCTATTCCTTAGATGTTTGCTTTAGCTATAATGTTTTTAATTGCAGAATAAACTTTAATTGATCAAAATCGACCCAGAAACGGCTGAAATATCAATAATTATATCTGATCGTATGATTATTTGGGGCCCAAATAGTAAGATGATTTTTCGAAAAAAATTTAAAAAATGCTTGCACTTTTTCCAAAATTTTCAAAAGCGATTTTTAAATAGTTGTTGATGATCTCGCTATTTAATCATTATATCAATAAAACATCACATGCATAATTTTGTATGAAAAATGGTTAAAACCAATGCCTTTTAAAAGCGCCCTCTTCTGTTTTAAAGGCTCTTTTTGAATGATAACAGGCTTTTTACTTAGTAGTTTGTAATTTTGAATACCTTGCGAGCATGGTAGAGTTATATAACTATTAGTTTATAATGTTACTGTGCAGGTTTTGGCTACTAAAGTTTAGCCTTACCAAAACTAAACTACCCCTTTAATTTGCATCGCATATCTACTTTATGTTGTATGCTAAAAATGATGTCATTAAACAATCAGTTCAGCAAGGATTTTCAAAACAAAATGTGTTTTAAGATGAATATCGATAAAAGAATACCAAACTTGTATATGCTGCATACAGAAAATATTTAAATTCTGTATGTTTTTATTGATATTTGTTTAAAAATTTAATTTTAAAAAATCCTTTAAGAAGTTTTCATTTCATTGTTTAATTTAATTGTCATTTTGCCATAAGGGTCCTAAAAAAAAAATTTGTTACGTATTTTGAGGCAAATAACGTAATTAATGAAAGGTATACCAGGTCGTCGCTAAGTTGGTCTCAAAAGTTGCGCAAGACTTCAATAA
>JBAMJV010009871.1:0-51456 GCA_037951105.1 Echinarachnius parma | reverse complement strand
CTAGACGTCGTCATCAACCCAGTTAAAATGCGACTTCGATGACCTTTGTATGCAATATCATGAATATGTATACACTACGAAACTGGGAAGTAAAGGATAAAATGAGGCATGTTCACATTCTTAATAAGCATGAGTATTTCATATAATACAATACTGGACAGTACGATACGCCTCGAAACAGAATGTATACATTGAAGGCGAAATATAAAATAAATTATTATCACATTCCTTTCGCAGATCAAGACGTTAATATTAGCCAGTATAGATATCAGTGACTCATCTTCGTCATCGAGTCATCTAGCATCCTGGATATGTAAGATGCCTCATCTTACAGAACTGACACTGTGTTACATCACAGTACATGGAGCCTTCTTTCAGACCGTGGATGAGATTGCATCATCATTACAGGTAAACTGATAAGTCACTTAAATATTAAGATTGTAAAACATAACACTCTAATGTCATTACAGTGTATACAGTATTTCAGTTCATGTGTAATATAAAGACAAGGTAGGTTAACTCTATATATGGGTTTGTAATTTTAATATGTATAAAAAGTCAAACGTGAATGAACTAGAACTTGATAGGATTAAAGTATAATGAGCTTTCTTCCAGACAGCCGAGGAGATGCCATTATCACCGCAGGTAAAATGTCAAATCACCTACTTATACATTGTATTCTCATCACAATGTATGTGTCGTATTACAATGACATTGAGATGTGGAATTGATAATTTATACATTTTGTCTCTTTCTATTCGTGCAGTTGTTATTCCGGTGACACGACATATGCTCCGCCGACATATGCTCCGCCGACATATGCTCCGCCGACAATTGCTCCGAAAAAATGCGACAAATGCTCCGCGACAAATGCTCCGCGATATTTGCTCCGCCGACATTTGCTCCGCCGACAATTGCTCCGCCGACAAATGCTCCGCCGACATTTGCTCCGCCGACAAATGCTCCACCGACATTTGCTCCGCCGACAAATGCTCCGCCGACATTTGCTCCGCCGACAAATGCTCCGCCGACATTTGCTCCGGTGACAATTGCTCCGCCGACAAATGCTCCGAAGATACGACATTTGCTCCGGTGACAATTGCTCCGCCGACAATTACTCCGCCGACAAATGCTCCGAAGATGCGACAATTGCTCCGCCGAAAATGCTTCGAATATGCGACAATTGCTTAGCCGACAATTGTTCCGCCGAAATATGCTCCGGAGATACGACATTTGCTCCGGTGACAATTGCTCCGCAGAAATGTATGCTCTGAAGATGACAGTACTTCAAATTGTCCAAAAACAACATATGTTCCTCAACCATAATTGTTCCACCGACATTTACTCCGCTGAAGATTAAACTCTTGAATGAATTCTCAAGTACCTTTGGTATGAAGTGCGCTTTTATATGTTATGCGAATCTCTTGTGAAATTGGAGTACAATCGATTCAGTAACCATCGATTCATTAAAATATTTTATTGGCCGGTTTGTTTGTTTCACGTTTCTTTATACAGGGTGGGGGGGGGGGGGGGGGGGCAGTCAAGCCCAGTGTTGTAAGGATGCGTGACCCTGCAGCCTGCATCTAGTAGCAGAAGGGGAGGCGCAATAACACACAACACTGGCTTTAGTTTTTGATGTTACATTGGGGTTCGACTGGAGTCGAACCACGGACCCTCATAGTATCCGAAAATGCTGTGATGAATAGTATACTGTTCCAAGCAATCATCAAGCATGATACTGGTGTTAAGATCGATCATGAATAGAAAACAGAAAAGTCTTTATAATCACTGCATTTGTATTACTCAGACTCTTTATGAATCAAGAAATTGTTCCGCATTAGTTCAAAATTTATCCACGTTTTATCAAAATTCAAAGAACGTTATTTTCACCCACTGTTAAATTTTCGGAGTTCCAATTTTGTTTAGATTTGTTCATCGTTTACTGAACAACGAGGGCCCAATTTGTGACACTTCTAAACGCCCCCCCCCCCCCCCCCCCCCCCCCCCACCCCCGTAAACGATTAAGGCTGCCTTATTGTCCAACAGAAAAGCACAAACTTCCAATGCATTTTGCGTTCTTATAAACGGAAGGATTGGTAGGAAGTAGCAGAAAATTGAAATTCAATAATCTAAGGAATTGAGGGGTCCTCTTACCTCCACAGTGAGGTAAGATGGACACTTTACCCCTTTAGTGACTATGACGTCATATTCCATAAAAAGCAATATGTGATCAATTTTATTGTTAATATGTGAAGAATAGATTGTCTTCTAGACGATGTGATCTTTATTTAAAGGGGTAGTACAGTTTTGGTAAGGCTGAACTTTAGTAACCAACCCTGGACAGTTACTTGATAAACTAATGGTTATAACTCCACCATGCTCGAATGGTATACAAAATTACAAACGACTTAGTAAAACGCCTGTTTTTGGACCATTTGAAGTACTGTCATCTTCAGAACATATATTTCTGCGGAGCAATTGTCACCGGAGCAAATGTCGTATCTCCGGAGCATATTTCGGCGGAAACAATTATCGGCTAAGCAATAGTATTCGAAGCATTTTCGGCGGAGCAATTGTCGCATCTTCGGAGCTTTTGTCGGCGGAGTAATTGTCGGCGGAGCAAATGTCGGCGGAGCAATTGTCGCATCTTCGGAGCATTTGTCGGCGGAGCAATTGTCGGCGGAGCAATTGTCGGCGGAGCAAATGTCGGCGGAGCATTTGTCGGCGGAGCAAATGTCGGCGGAGCATTTGTCGGCGGAGCAAATGTCGGTGGAGCATTTGTCGGCGGAGCAAACGTCGGCGGAGCATTTGTCGGCGGAGCAATTGTCGGCGGAGCAAATGTCGGCGGAGCAAATATCGCGGAGCATTTGTCGCGGAGCATTTTGTCGCATTTTTCGGAGCAAATGTCGGCGGAGCATATGTCGGCGGAGCATATGTCATGGAACCGTTATTCCCTCTGAGCAAATCATTACCCGTTATATCTCGCTGAATCATATTACATATTTTAATCCTAATGTAACACCCACTTATTCCTGAATCTGCTAGATTGCAAGATGTCATCGTCATCATGGTGTGATTGCAATGTATTCCAAGTTATTTAATATGGGTTCTGTGGTAAATCCCCAAAACGTTGTATGCTATACGTAATCAATGTGCCTACAATATCCTGCCGGTGCAATCAATGCATACTTTGCTTCCGTCCTTCCTTTAACATATCGGGTGACAGTATCATCACAGGTAAATAGTTATTGCAATCATACGTGTGATCTACATCAGAGTATGTGCTTGATCCTAATGTCAATATTGTAAATCTGTGTAAAATGTAATGAAGTATATTCCCGGTACCATTTATGTACGTTGCTTTATTTAGGCCGAACTGTCACTTGTTTTACAAATTAGTAGCATTTAGTTTTACAGACGTTGGCTGGTGGTTCTATCCAGAAATTCTGTTTTAATGTGTAGAGAACTTAATCAAAAGTGTTGGGGAAACTGTTCCCTAAATATGAACCCGTTTAATCTACAAACATGAAAGCCATTATCAGAAAATATCCGGATGCAAAGTAACCAATATCTGAGCGCATGACACAGCTACTGGTGGGAGAGGGGGGGGGGGGGGGAGGGGGGGGGAGGCATGGGGTCGTTATTTTAAAATTGTAGTAAAATAATGTTCTAAATAATTATATACTCACTCTCACCATGCTCACAGGTGAATTAAAATAACCAATAGTCTCTAGACTCCTCTCCTCCCCCCCCCCCCCCCCCCCCCCCCCCCCCACATCCCCACCTAGCTCGGTTACCATGGACTCTTTTGCATCCTTAGGAAAACGTCACAATCGTTTTCACCTTAGACCCGCGTTTTTATATCGCGCGCTTGCGCGCCCACAATCATTTATTTTCAAATTGAGTTGTGTTTTATTCAGTCTAATAAACGTACCGTGACGAAACACTTTGTGCGAAAATTCGGAGAACTATGTTTTCTTACGGTGTTTTATTTAAATTTGTGTTTCTATTCACCACACCACACCGACGCAGACCATCTTTCTGAACTCAGTAGTCTCTAGATATGTTTTGCTTTCACACAAATGAACAATGCACATTACTGCTCACATTCTAATCAGGCCCGAACCCAGAATTGTTTAAGGGGGGGGGGGAGGGGGAGGGGAGGGGGGGGGAAGGGGGGCGGTGCCAAAAATGTTCGACGAAGCGGCTGGCGAGACCGAGACCACTGATTTAGTTGTGTAAGTGGTGGGGGGTGGGGGGGGGGGGGTGGGGGGGGGGGGGGGCTCGTCCACAAGACCGTTCCCTGCCATGTAGAAACTATGGACAATTTACGATTATTGAAAATTACCGTCAATTTCATTTACTAACAACTCGCCATATATTGTTCGCCCTTGGGCTTTACAGAGTAACGAATTTAGCTTTAAAGCATACTATTATTGCAAGTTCTGATGGAATGAAACATGTCTCACATTACACTTTATCTTGTCATCATCACACTTGAACTGTGGTTTATTTGTAACAGTATGCATGTAATATCACCAATAGTGAAAGGTATTATAAAACGGCTCCGGTAAATTCAGTAACGTGATTGGCTAATACCGATCACGTGGGATTGATTACTTTTCACCACCTGCACTACCGTGCCGATACCTGTGCAACCATCGTGCCGATAGCAGCGCAACCATCGTGCCGAAGGTGTGCAACCATCGTGTGCAACCATCACAAACGATTACAGACAAACCCCTCGAAGACAAACTTGCGAAAGTGAACAAAAAAAGATGGAAAATGCTTGGTTTTGTAAATTCTCTGTTCTGTAGTAAATAAATCTTAGCAGTTTCGTACATTATATGGATATGTGGTTTGATGCTGGTAAGTTTTGTAATGGAAATGCATACAATTCTTTAATAATTCTCAGTTTTACGGGAAATTATCGGCAATTCCATATCGACTGCAGTTGATCTGCTGAGCTGCATGAGCTAGAGTCAAATTCAGTGAAGCGAGTGCAGTATAAAGACAGTGTTGATGAATTTTGTAAACTCTGGGTTACCAATTTTCTGTTTTTAATAATCCAGCAAAATAAACAATTCCGTGGTTGAGTTTGTTTTATAAAACAAATAATACTACTTATTATCGTGCATCATGTAAATTCATCACACTCTCGGGCTATGTTAGCTGTGCCTTACGCACTCGGCTCACGCCTCGTGCGCCGCACATCTAACATAGCCCTCGCGTACGATGCATTTACACAATGCACTCTAGAACGTGTATTATTTGTATATTATTCAATAATTATGATACGAGTGAAGTATATCAACATGATACACTTTGTTTATTTGTAGTCTAGTAAAATTTGCATGTAGCACAGTTTTTACAGAGTTTTGCCACTGGTTCGCGTACATCTATTCAAACGGCAGTTCCCTATATCACACGAACTGAAATACTGAGGCTTGAGTTATATAAATGCATTTCTTATCATCCTGCCGGTTAGATAATTATTTTTGAGAACAAACAAATGAACATGATCATAGGCGTCGATGTTTCCTCTCCATTGGAGGGAGAGGGATGATACAAATATCGACCATCATCGTCGAATGAGCAAAGTGGCAAACCCAGTGGCATGCCCAGGGTGTTATGGCGGGGGATTGGGTGGGGACGAAAACAGTTTGTTAACGAATGACACCTACAGTCAACTTGCATTGTGTGAACGTAGCAAACTTGGTGTGCAATTTGGCAAGAAACCCATAGAGAAGAGTGGGAAGCTTTAGGATTTCAATATCCAGAACTAAAGATGTTGTTCATGATTATGTATACATACATATTTAGCTATCAAGTAGGAAGTTATGTATAGTGAGCTCAATTTGTGTGAGCATTGCAAGAAATCCTGAATAGGTGTGTAAAGGGGAGTGGGTTAGGTGGCCTTAATGGGAGTCCCGGGGACGAATGGATTTGGGCTGTTTAGCAGTCTCAAGATCTCAAGACTATATATTGTATCAAATAAATAATGAGAGGGGGCAATGTCCCGTAATTGTTATGTAATGTAATTACATGTTATTCGGAAGCCCGAATATGGGGGGGGGGGGGGGGGGGATAATAATACAGGCCATCCCCCGCACCTCAAATATTGGCGGGATGAACCCCCCACCCCCGCCCCCCCCCCCCCCCCCTTGATCGACGCCCATGGACAGGATAGGCTAAGCGTAAGACAAGTATCGGTATTAAACGGACATGATCATAATATGCCTATATCCGAATGCATGTTTCGTACATTTTCATCACTCTTTGTAAGAGATACTTTATATAAGATTTCTCGAACAATAATGAACTGCAATTAAACAGACACCGGCTTATTCACGTTATTCAGTGTTTTCGACTTACGTTAAACAGCACTGGACATTCCACATATCTAAAGCAGAACAATAGCGTTACGAACGTGTACAGACACTAACAAAATCAACGATTAAAATGAAAAAGGAGTCTTAATCATTTCACAGTATTGTTCACATTACTAAGGCATCCATCTGTTGGAATTACAGCATACATGGATGTGTGCCATCGTCACTGCAAGTCATGTGGGCTAGTAGACCGGACTCTCGTCTTTCAATGCGAGTTTCGCGAATTCGAGTCTCACACACCTGGCGTCTTTAAATTGACATTAGCAATGCACTTTAAGGGGAAATAAATTTAAGGCCAGAGTGTGTTGTTTTCTTACCAAATGTGAAGGATGAGATGAATAATCCATAGAATGTCATTAGAGTCGGACGATAAACAAGAAGTCTATACACATTTAAACATCATGTTGCATCATGCGATAAGTATTGTTTACATAATTATATACCATGTCATATTATCTCTTTTGTAATTGTTGAAAACACAGATTATTTACGTTGTAACGCCTACCACCCATTCGGTAATATCTTACTTGAATACATAGATTTTTTTTTTTTCGAAGATCGATGTTTTATGAGACTAACCGTATGTCATATGGACGGTTACAGTCCGTTATTCCGAAGGTTCGTTATTCTGAAGGTTCAGTTATTCCGAAGGTTCGTTATTCCGAAGGTTCGTTATTCCGAAGGTTCGTTATTCCGAAGGTTCGTTATTCCGAAGGTTCGTTATTCCGAAGGTTCGTTATTCCGAAGGTTCGTTGATCCGAAAATAAAATCGGGTTCGTTATTCCGAAGGTTCGTTATTCCGAAGGTTCGTTATTCCGAAGGTTCGTTATTCCGAAGGTTTGTTGATCCGAAAATAAAATCGGGTTCGTTATTCCGAAAATTAAATCGGGCTTGTTATAATACTATAGTTTGTGTTTTGTTTATTTAATTTACAGCCTGCATTAATCATACCCCTCCTCCTTTCCCTCCCTTGGCCAGACCAATCAAACATTTAAGTTTATTTTATCTCTTTATATGAAATTATAGCATTATAACAAACCCAAATTCATTTCCGGATTAACGAACCCGATTTCATTTTAGGAATAGCGAACCTTCGGAATAACGAACCCGATTTCATTTTAGGAATAGCGAACCTTCGGAATAACAAACCTTCGGAATAACGAACCTTCGGAATAACGAACCTTCGGAATAACGAACCTTCGGAATAATGCAACAACATTTATTGCATTATTCCGAAGGTCCGTTATTCCGAAGGTTCGTTATTCCGAACATTTAATGTTCGGATTAACGAACCCTATTTTTATTTTCGGATTAACGAACACTCAGGTATAGGAAACTTGCGTGTTCGGAATAACGAACCTTCGGAATAACGAACCTTCGGAATAACGAACCGCACCCCATATGGACACGCCAGTTTCCGCACGATGATATATTTCATGATACCTTATTCAAATTCAAACCAATGTTGGAAGACAATCAATATCAATTTCAGTTCATTTGTGGATCAATCTACCGATGGATTTAAGAGAAAATGTAAACCAAAAAAGCTTTTGCCAATCACTAAAACAATACATTTGCAGCGAGTACCGGTTTCTCAGGTTATTATGGGTGTTCGACTAACTTAAGAAAGTAACAGGACATTAAACATATTTACAGCAGCACAATAGTGCTACGAACGTGTATAGACACTAACAACTGATTTATTATGAAATAAAAGTCTTAATCATGGCGTATTCGCTTTCACAAACAGACAGTTAACAGTATTAAATCACATTCCTAATGCACATCCATCTGTTGGAATTACAGATTTCATTTTAGGAATAGCGAACCTTCGGAATAACAAACCTTCGGAATAACGAACCTTCGGAATAACGAACCTTCGGAATAACGAACCTTCGGAATAATGCAACAAAATTTGTTGCATTATTCCGAAGGTTCGTTATTCCGAAGGTTCGTTATTCCGAACATTTAATGTTCGGATTAACGAACCCTATTTCATTTTCGGATTAACGAACACTCAGGTATAGGAAATTTGCGTGTTCGGAATAACGAACCTTCGGAATAACGAACCGCACCCCATATGGACACGCCAGTTTCCGCACGATGATATATTTCATGATACCTTATTCAAATTCAAACCAATGTTGGAAGACAATCAATATCAATTTCAGTTTATTTGTGGATCAATCTACCGATGGATTTAAGAGAAAATGTAAACCAAAAAAGCTTCTGCCAATCACTAAAACAATACATTTGCAGCGAGTACCGGTTTCTCAGGTTATTATGGGTGTTCGACTAACTTAAGAAAGTAACAGGACATTAAACATATTTACAGCAGCACAATAGTGCTACGAACGTGTATAGACACTAACAACTGATTTATTATGAAATAAAAGTCTTAATCATGGCGTATTCGCTTTCACAAACAGACAGTTAACAGTATTAAATCACATTCCTAATGCACATCCATCTGTTGGAATTACAGCGTACATGGATGTCAATGTGTCATCGTCACTGCAAGTCATGCAGTCTCGGGTTCTCGTCTTTCAATTGAATCCTCCTTACAATACATGTGACGTATTACCATGCCATTGGAATGGAAGGTTGGTAATTGAAATATTATTTCTCTTTCTGTTCCTGCAGTTGTTATTCCCTCTGAGCAAATCATTACAGGCTCTATTTGGCTTAATCCTATTACATGTTTTAATCCTCATGTAACACTCAATTATTACGTGGATGTGGTGTGGCAAGATTGGTAGAGCGCGCGCTTTCCGATCATGAGATCCCGGGTTCGAACCCTGCCCACTGCCTTTGTCCTTCGGCAAGACAATTTATCCACAATTGCTGCTCTCTACCCAGGTGTATAAATGGGGACCCGGTAGGAGGTGAAAGCCTTTATGTGAACGATCTTCTTGAGCCCATTAGCGCTTGGAAGGAATGCTCCCCAGGGAGTGGAGATGGTGCACACAATGTGTGCTGGTTTGCATTGTATCCTATGACCGGGGGTAATATTATCATTGTAAAGCGCTTAGAGATGATTATTAATCATATTAGGCGCTATATAAATCGAGATTATTATTATTATTATTATTCCTGAATCTGCTAAATAACATATCATAAGATGTCATCATCAAGGTGTGGTTGCAATGAATTCCAAGTTATTTAATATGGGTTCTGTGGTAAATCACAAATACGTTGTATACTACGAAATCAATGTGCCTAAAATATCTTGCCGGGGTGCTATCAATGCGTACTTTGCTTCCTTCCTTCCTTGATATAGCACATCAGGTGACAGTATCATCACATGTAAATAGTGAGAGCAATCATACGTGTGATTAACATCGGAGTCTGTGCGTGATCCTAATGTCAATATTGTAAATCTGTATGAAATGTGATGAAGTATCATCCCGGTACCGTATTTTTGTACGTTGTTGTATTTAGTCGAAACTGTATTTTCAAAATTAGTATCATTTAGTTCTGCAGACGTTTGCTGGTAGTAGAACATGATCTGTCAAAGCTTAACTTGTATCAATGCATTTCCTACAGGCTGTATAATGGTATTATGTGAACGAACAAAATAGACAGGCATGGCGAAGCGTAAGAGTAAGGCAGGTATTACACCGATATGATCCTCGTTCGCCTATATCCGAATGCATGTTTCATACATTTTCATAAATCAGGCGATATTGACTTTTGATTTAATACTTTATTTAAAATTCAGTTAAAATAAAACAGTTATTAACTGCAAATAAACAAATACCGGTTTAATCAGGTGATGTAGGGTGTACGATAAATTTAAAAAAAAGCACGTTACATTTTACATACTAGTCAGGAACGTGAAGTGTCACTAACAACTTATAACACAAAATAAACAAATAGTCCTAATCATGTTAATCATGGCGTGTTCTCTTTTACTTAGACATTGACACTATTGCTCACATTCATAATGCGTATCGACATGTTGGAAGAACAGCATAAATGGACGTCAATGTGTCATCGTCACTGGAAGTGCCATGGTCTAGTTTATTGGACTCTCGTCTTTCAATACAAGTCCCACATAAGATTCGAATACCACATACCTGGCGTCATTGTTTGAAAATATGAATATGATAAGGTATGAGAGAACCACTTGATTTTCAAGTAAGTTTTGAGAATTTGGACAATGATGCTAACTCCCTTTACGTTTTAGAATGGAAATACATACAGCCCTTTGATAATTATTACTTGTACTGACATTTTTCGGCGATTTCGCATCGGACTGAATTTGGCACTGCAGCTCAGAGTTTGCCGTGCAGAGTCAAATTAGTCAGTGAAGGTTGTAGTAGTGATGCTGAATAATTTAAATTCCTAATAAATTCACACTCTAGAGCAAATAGACTGGATTACTAATATTATTGTGACAAATCTCTTTCAAATATTCCAGCGATCATAAACAAGTCCGTAGTTGAGCTCGTTTTATAAAACAGATAATACACGTTCTAAATTCCGTGGGTTGGTGTGAATGCAACACACTCTCAGTTGTGTAAAGCCCGGCGCAGACAGAGCCGACTCGACCCGATCCGACTGGTTTCAATCAGGCTAGAGGTGGGCCCGGTCGGTCTGATCCGTTTCATCGTGTTGAATTGGCCCTAACTAGCATCCGACTGTCTTTCGTGTGGCAAAATATGTGTCGCAAGGCACTGAAAACTGAGCCGATCCGAATGAAAACCAGTCGAATCGGGTCGAGTCGGCTCTGTCTGCAGAGGGCTTAAGATGTACAAAACCTCGAGCGTGTTGCATTTACACAACGCACTCTATGATGTGTATTATCTGTATAGCAATACATGTGTTATCATTATTATTGCATACTGTATACATAATATACATACATACAAGTTCATTATTTTTCTCTCTCTCCTTCTCACTATATGTTCCAGTAGGCTTTCCAGCGTGACACATTGCACAATGTGGTCAATAGTATCAAATTTCACCACCAATAATCGTTGACACTGTGTGATTACAGATTACATGCAATCGCGATACAGCAGTATTATCACAGGTAAACTGTGACTGCAGTCATACACGTTCGTGGTTGATCCTAACATTAGTACTGTACATTTGTGTAAAATGTAATGAATCTTTCGGTACGGACTACTATATGTACTTTGTTGAACCAACAAAAGCTTTACAACATATTCAAAGATTCGTCTACTCAAGTACTTTTTGATTATTAATGCATGTTATTACAATCCGAACCTTTGCTACATTTTAACATCAGTTATCCCTAGAGAAAAAAAAACTCTTTATGGTCTCAATACTCAAACACAAATCCTGACAAATGTCATCAATCGATTCCAGACACAGTAACAAGGCAAACGCGCTCAGTTTTGCGACATCATTAGGAACTGTCAAAAGTGCTAGGAATCTGAGGCGATCAGAATCCTGAAGCAAAGTCCATTTGGTTAACTTTATCCAGGCAACTTTTGTTTTAGGGCAATCTTACCATCATGGGCGTAGAGACTTATGTAATACCTATTCATCAGGAGAGATGAATGAATAGATCACCCCCCCCCCCCCCTGTTGAATGGGTATCAATGACGTATATACGCCCATACTTACCATATTTAACCATTCGAACATCAGCAGTGAAATATATAATTGTACTCTAGCCATTATTATCATAATTTCTAGTGAGAAGATCGAAGGCATGCAATAAATGTTTATCGTTTTTTTCAGTGCAAATACAAAACTAGCCAGCACAAGTGAGGTTTTGTAAATTCGTTTACAATCAGACACAATTCGAGATTCGCTAAAGGGAAAAATTATCAAACAAAAAGCCCAACCGTTCCCCTTCAATATGGTGTCAAAAAACCTAACGATTTTTAATATCATCATACTTTGATATGTTTTACACATGCTGTAGTAATAATAAAATAGTCTTACATAGTCTTACAAGCCTGTTGTCGGTGTTTCACATCCACCTATACAATATGCAGTTCATTAGAAAAGGAACTGGAGCCTAAATTTCATAAATGCATTTCCTACAGGTCGAATACTGATTATGATAACAAACAAAATTGACAGGATAAGCTGGGCGCAAAACCATAATGGGTATAACACAGACATGACCCTAATTCGCGTATATCCGGATGCATGTTTCATACACTTTCATAAATCAGGCGATATTAACTTTGTATTTCATAATTACTTTAAAGTCATACCTGTAAAGTGTCCAAATCCACGAAAATTACTTGGAGCTTCCTCGTTTCTCTTCTACCGTGTTGTTTAGCTTATGGTAAAAGAAGAATAAAATAGGGTTTGATTTTTTCAAATGTCCCTTTAGAATGAAGATAATTATCATTTAAATCTTTTATTTCAATCACGTTGATTAACGCTTTTGATAAAAAGTACAATTGTCACCGCTGAGAACGTCCGCATGCAGCACTCGTGAGAACATTCCGGAGATTGAACTTTGAGCCGAGCGAGTACAAATTCCATGAGTTCTGTACTACGTGTGTAAACATACACGGGTGCGAAAATCTCAAACGGATCATTCATTACTGCGACAAAAGTATGGCAGACCATCAGTATTCGGTGATAAAATATGAACTCAATATTCGTTTGTTTCACTAGGTAAACAGTGTTCGTTTTCTTTCAAACTTTCACAAATCTTTCAATTGTATTTTACAATGATATTGATATAGGATTGAAGTCTCAAATGTCATTTTGTGCAATATCTGACACTTTACAGGTATGACTTTAAGATTACTCGAACAATAATGAACTGCAATTATACCTACACCGGTGCATTCAGGTTATTCAGGGTGTCCGATTAACGTCTGAATATTGAAAGCAGACAAATGATGTTAGGAACGTGAATAGTGACACTAAGTGACACCCACTTCAAGTATCTCTCATTTCAATTATAAAGTCTTGTTCACATGTTCAAGCATGTATAGAATGCAATTTGAATGATGAAACTATGATTGTTATAAAATGCTCATGCACACATCACTACGTCAACAGCTCGCATATATGACGTATTGAGCGATGGTAATAACGAAAAATACACGTATACGTGTTAGCTCATGAGTCCTCTCATTCACATTATTTAACAGCAAACTCGCATTTCTAGGGTGTATTTACATTGTACAATGTATATCTACATTGCCCCTTTACACCGAGGTGTAGACAAATGTATACAATATATTGTGTATAAAGCGCATATAATGTGGCAATGGCTGGAATGCTCCCAGGAAGTAGACAGTGTGCACTTGAAGTGCTGGATTGATTGTGGGTGTGAATCCATTGACTGAGGTAATACTATTGAATAAAAAGCCTTATTCATCTTCTTCTTCCTCTACTTCTTCTTCTCCTTTTTTCCTTTTCTGCTTCTTCTTATTATGATGATGTGTTATTTATTGAAGTCTTTCAGGTGTAATACAAACTATTTTATTAGGATTATGTTACCCAAGGACATTAGTCAAATGGCATCGATCACGTGTGTGACTGTGCAGGTTACAGCTCGTTATTCCGAAGGTTCATTATTCCTAAGGTTCGAATACACCGAAGGTTCATTATTCCGAAGGTACGTTATTCCGAAGGTTCGTTATTCGGACGGTCAGTTATTCTGAAGTTTCCATTCTCCGAAAATACAATCGAGTTCGAAATTTCAAATGTTCGTTTGTCTGATGAGAAGGGTTCGTTAATCCGAAAAAGTGGTTCATTTATCCAAAAATGAACAGGGGATTGTTAATCCGAAAATGAGGTCTAGAAAATCGGTATAGAACCGGACCTTGTAGCCAGCCATGTTAAAGTGACCACCCCCCCCCCCCCCCCTTTCCCCGACCAGTAACTGGACTTAGGTCCGTTCTATTTCCTTTTGAATTCGGTGTTATGAAAGTTTCTAGAAAATCAAGGTTGTGGATAAATAATGTATATATAACGTAAATTAGAATTACTATCCTCAGGATTAATAGTTCCTTTAAAAAAGGAATCTTGAAGGTCTTTTTGGCTAACATAGTAGAGCTTCTGGGACTCTAGTCAAGGTCCTCTGGCACTGGATATGGCTAAGACTAATTTGTAGGTCCTCAAGCTATAGATATTCATTTTCCAAACAGCATTGGTTAGCGACTATTCGCTGAATGATAACTAGCTCACTAAATAGCCATCTCAGTCATAACATGGCAATAGTATGACCTTTTTGTTCTACTTGATGTATCAGTGGCGTAGCTGGGATTATACCTGTCGGGGGCAGGGTAACCCTGCCCCCGACAGGTATAATCCCAGCTACGCCACTGCCATGTGGGGCGAGATTTCTCACAGGGGGGACAAATCTAGTAAGAGATTAGACGTATGTCCTCCGGGGGAGGGATGATGGGATGAGGAGGCAAAACAATCAGTCCCATCCTACCATAACAGCTCGACGGCAACGCTGCCCCCTTTGGCTACGGCATGGATTATTTTCGGATTAACGAACTTTATTTAATTTTCGGATTAACGAACTGTATTTCATTTTCGGATTAACGGACCTTATTTTATATTCGTATTTACGAACCTTTTTCATTTTCGGATAAACGAACCTTCGGAATTATTATCGGAGAAACTAACCTTGAGAATATCAAACCCTATTTCATTTACGGAAAAGCAAACCGTCGGAATAACGAATCTCTCGGATTAATGCAACAAATATTCGGATCAACAAACCTCCTGGTATACGTGTTACGGAATAACGAACATTCTGAATAACAAGGCGCACCCACTTTGCACGGGATCACTTTTGAAAAACAAAATCAACTCAGTTTCATTGTGGAAATCATGTGAAATACGAAAAGCTATAATGTTCATATTATTCTTAGACAACTGATATAGATCTGTAATACAGAAAATAGTAAACATACAAATTATCAAAAACAGTTGCTTTGTAATGTATTTAATTATGTAGGGATGTCTCGTACGTGTGTGACATGCACAATATGAATAGATAAATAGTTATTTTAAAAATATTACATTAAAGTGGACTTCCACACGATTTCAAGCTTCTAATGATTGAAAGACAGATATTCTAGGTCAATAAACACAATTTTGTGTGAAAAATGTATGATTGTGGGTTCTTATAATTGGCTTTGAAATTCGCGAGCGAGCTTGTTCTATCCCACAATGCACCAATTTGTGACGTGCGACCCTCACTATGCGCCTATCTATGTTTTTACACTGAAGCGAATGTGTTCTTTTGATCAGACCAATACAATGCTCGATCATGAATAGTTTAGTCCACGATGCGCCACTCAACCGTGCATTTGAGCATTACTGCATTGTTGAACCGTTTGAAAATACTTGCCTGCCCAAAATTGTAACACGTTCGGCTTTCATTGGAATTTTAATAGACACAAAGTCCTGTAAACGTGGTTATTGAATTTCCTGGCTCTGCATGGCCGGCTATTATGAATGACACATGCAGTGATCACAATGCAGTGGCACCGGATTCAAGCCTACTCAAGAAATTGAGCAAAGTGAGGGTGCTACGTAAGGGTCTCATGATTGTGTGCAGTAAATTTAATTATTTCCTCAGAGTTAATGAAATAAGAAAAATCTCTTAGAAATCAACCAAAGAGAGTCAAATCCTGAAAATATTCAAGCACATCCATAGATTTATTTCCAATATACTGTACTTTTTAAAAACTCGTCCGGAAAAAGTAACACGAAGTTCACTTTTCACAAAGTTGGTATCAGCAAGTACAGGAGAATAAGAGGCCAGCTTGCTTTATAAACATAATATTTAGATTCTTAAGTGACTACACAAAAATAAAATTTAATATGAGTGTTGATTAAGGCGTGTTCGCCCTCACGTATTGACAATCCAAATTATTGCTCGCATACTAAACTGCATCCTATAATGCATATCCATGCATGGATGTCAGTGTGACATCATCACTGGATGTGCATGGTCTAGTGAATTGGGCTCTCGTCTTTCAACATGTGCAATGCGAGTGTCACAGATTCAAGTATTACATACCCGGCTTCTATGGCCTTTTAACAAGGCCAGTTAAAATGTTAAAGGGGATTTTTCAGGCCAGAATTAGTTGCTGGCTAACATAATGTTAAGGATGCAAAATAATGATCAATGCAAATTGTATTACAGTCCGATAAAAAGCAAGAGAGTAATGCATATTTGAGCATGACGTAGAAAACATGGAAAATTAACGATTATTTCGAAATTACCGTCAATTTAATTGACTAACAACTTGCCACAATGTGCCCTCTTACGCTTTATAGAGTTAAGACGTTAGCATTAAACCATAGTATTATTGCAAGTTGACCCATCTGATGGAAATAAACATGTCTCACATTACACTAGATTTCGTCATCATCACAGTTACAATGTGGTTTATTTTGAACACTAGGTGTTATGAATTATGTATGGTTTAATAGTTAAATATGGTACGAGTGAAGTATATCAACATGATCAACTTGTTTTTGCAGTTTAGTGACATTTACGTGTAGCATAGTTTTCCAGACTTTTGCCAGTGGTTAACAAACATCTATTCAAACGGCAGTTGCCTATCACAGGAACTGAAGCTTGAGTTATATTCAAGGGATACTCACACTGGTAATCCGAATGGGAGTCAAGGGGCGGAGCCCCCATAAACTTTAGGATTTAAAAATCCAGAACTAAATGTAAATACATAAATAGTTAGCTATTACAAAAGAAAGTTATGTATGTATGTATGTATCTATCTATCTAGCCTATGTCTCCCAACTGCAGAAGGAAGGCCTCTTCATCACTATTGCATTATCTCCTTTCTTGTGCTTGTCGCAACCATGTATTCTCCACAAATTCTCGGATGACATCCATTAAACGTCTACCCTTTCTGCCTTTTCGTCTGGTTTGTGTTATTGGTGTCCAATTAATTATATTATGTGTCCATATGTTGTATTCACGTCCAGGTGGCTTGCCTTCTCATTTTTTTTTTTTTTTTTTTTGTCTGTATGATATCCCTCGCATGTTTTTTCATTTCTTAAGTCCTCATTTCTGACCTTGTCTCTTCTTGTAACTCCTATCATACTCCTCTTCATTGATATTTATGTGACTCTAAGCTTCTTTTTAAATTTCTCAGTTGTTGTCCAAGTCTCTGCCCCGTAGGATAGTACCGGAACTATTGTGTATTGTGAACTCAATTTCAGTTAGCGTAACAAGAAATCCGGAATAAGTGTGGACAGGGGAGTGGGTTAGATGGCCTTAACCCATTCCCTTCGAGATTCTGAAATTCCTATAGACTTTATACATAGCCCACCCAGTTCACGTAAGCAACGGATTAATGTGAGTCCCGGGAGCGAACGTATTTAGGCTGTAGTAATCTCAAGATCTCAAGACTAATGTATAAAGTTTCAAATAATGATTGAGAGGGGCAATTTGTCCCGTATTTGTTATTTAATGTTATATTTTGGAACACCGAATCTGGGAGGAGGGCATTACAGTGTATACATTATTTCAGTTCATGTGTAATATAAATACAAGGTAGTTTTACTGTATACTGGTTTTGATATTTCAATATGCATGAAATGTCACTCCTGACAGAACTAGACGTTCATAGGATTAAAGTACATGGCTTTTCCAAACAGCAGAGGAGATGCCAATATCCCCGCAGGTAGACTGACAAATCACCTACTCATACATTGTAATCTCATCACAATGTATGTGGCGTATTACAATGCCATTGAGATGTGGGGTTGGTAATTGAAATATTATTTCTCTTTCTGTTCCTGCAGTTGTTATTCCCTCTGAGCAAATCATTACCCTTTATATCTGGCTTAATCCTATTACATGATTTAATCCTAATGTAACACTAAATTATTACTGAATCTGCTAGATAGCATTTTTTATAAGATGTCATCATCAAGGTGTGGTTGCATTGAACTCCAAGTTTTTTTAATATGGTTTCTGTTGTAAATCCCAAATACGTTGTATACTACGAAATCAATGTGCCTAAAATATCTTGCCGGTGCTATCGATGTGTACTTTGCTTCCTTCCTTGATATAGCACATCAGGTGACTGTATCATCACAGGTAAATAGTGATAGCAATCATACGTGTGATTAACATCGGAGTCTGTGCGTGATCCTAACGTCAATATTGTAAATATGTATGAAATGTGATGAAGTATCATCCCGGTACAATATTTGTGTACGTTGCTTTATTTAGGCGAAACTGTATTTTACACATTAGTATCATTTAGTTTTGCAGACGTTTGCTGGTGGTTCGCATCTACAAATTGCAGTTCCATGGCCTAGAACATGATCTGTCAAAGCTTAACTTGTATAAATGCATTTCCTACAGGCTGTATAATGGTATTATGTGAACGAACAAAATAGACAGGCTTGGCTAAGCGTAAGAGTAAAGCATGTATTAAACGGATATGATCCTTATTCGCCTATATCCGAATGCATGTTTCATACATTTTCATAATTCAGGCGATATTGACTTTTTATTTAATAATTTATTTAAAATTCCCATAACAGTTATTAACTGCAAATAAACAGATACCGGTTTAATCAGGTTATTTAGGGTGTACGATTAATTTAAAAACAGCACGTTACATTTTACGTACTAATTTTAGGAACGTGAAGTGTCATTAACAAATTATAACAACAAATAAACAAATACCGTATTTGTCGGTGTATTACCCGCACTTTTTTTCCAAAAAAAAGAAAAGAAAAAAGGGGGGTGCGGGTAATACACGACCGTATTAACCACCTTTTTTTTTTTTTTTTTTTTTTTTTTTTTAGGGGTGCGGTTAATACACCGGAGCGGTTAATACACCGACAAATACGGTAGTTTAATAGTTTAAATAATGTTAATTATGGCGTGTTCTCTTTTACATTCACACTATTGCTCACATTCATAACGCGTATCGACATGTTGGAAGTACAGCATAAATGGAACTCAATGTGTCATCGTCACTGGGTGTGACATGTTGGAAGTACAGCATAAATGGAACTCAATGTGTCATCGTCACTGGGTGTGACATGGTATAATTGATTGCATAGGCGTACCCAGGGGGGAAGGGTTTGGGGGGTTCAAACCACCCCCATCCCTCCCCCCTTTGACCAAAAAATTACTGTTTTGGGGGTTTGAACCCCACCCCCCTTTTCAAATTTTTACTGGTCTCGAGGGTACATTTAAGTGGTCTCGACCATCATTATCGATGGTCTCGGCCTCGAAAAGTGCGAAGAACCCTGGTCTCGGCCTCGAAAATGTCGAAAATTCCCAGTCTCGGCTGCGAAAATGTTCTCCCCCCCCCCCCCCTCCCCGCTAACAGGATTCTCAACCAATGATCTTAGTCTCTGCCGCGAAAATTTTGGACCGGACCTGGTCTCGATCTCAAAAATGTCGAAAATTGTCTACGATAACCCCCCCCCCCCCCTCCCCCCATCCCGCTTACAGGATTCTTAACCAATGGGTTTTGGTCTCGGTCTCAAAATGTTGGACCGTACCTGGTCTCGGTCTCGAAAATTTTGAAGGTACTTGGTCTCGGCTTCGAAAATTGTCTACGACTATACCCAAGCTCCCCCTCCCCCCCCCCCCCCCCCCCTCTAACAGGATTGTCAACCAATAAGGGAGTTCGTAGTTAGCCCATGGAGCAACGGACGTAATCGGGTTTTCGGAAGATTGTACCAAATTTGAGGCTTTACGCGTACGTTTACGGCACAGCCTGTGACGCACGCATTTAAAGTACAGAGCTATATGCAGAATTTCCGCGTGCGTGCGTGAATTATCCTTGTGTTTCGTTACGTTTTAAAGACCTGACCAAAACAAACCCCTCCTTAATCCTAAAATATATCAAATTGAATAAATATAACGATTCATTTTAATTTTCAAACTTGAAGCAGGCAAAATTAATTTTGTTAGAATAAAAATCACATCTTTGCCCGTTTTCAACACTTAAAAGATAAGAGTACACAAACATCTACGTATGGGGCTTTTTCGATTTCAATAAAAGCCCCAATACGAACGTTGGCATTTTTGTGAAAATCCGAAAATAAATACAAAAAATAAATTATAAAAAATCAGTCTTATGTATATGAGATGTCCATTATGATTAATTTAAAAAAACATTGATGACTTCGAGCCAAATTTCCCGTGAAAACACGTTTCAAATGTGACAATAATTGCACGTAGGTATAATGTGACAACGGGCAATATCGATGTTTTTGGTACAGTGAATTTTCGTCTCAGAAATTGGCGCATGCGCAGTTTGTAACTACGAATTCCCTTATTGGTTTTGGTCTCGGCCTCAAAATGTTGAACCGTACCTGGTCTCGGTCTCGAAAATTGTCAACGACTACCCCCCACCCCCCCCCCCCTCCCCCCCCCCCCCCCCTCCCCGCTTACAGGATTCTCAACCAATGAGTTTTGGTCTCGGCCTCAAATTTTTGTACCGTACCTGGTCTTGGACTCAAAAATGTTGAAGGTACTTGGTCTTGGCTTCGAACATTTTCTACGACTACCCCCCCCCCCCCCCCCGCGCTGACAGAAATTTTTCTGACGAAATAACCCCCCCCCCCCCCCTTGAAAAAATCCTGGGTACGCCTACTACGCCACTGATTGATTGGGCTCTCGTCTTTCAATACGAGTACCACATACGATTCGAATACCACTACCTGGCGTCAACAGCTCGCAAATGACGTACCGAGCGATGGTAATAACGAAAAATACATACGTGTTTGCTAAGATGTTAGCTCATGAGTCCGCTCATTCATGTCATTCACATTATTTAACAGCAAATTCGCATTTCTAGGGTGTATTCACATCTTCATTGCCCCTATACACCGAGGTGTAGACAAATGTATACAATATATTGTGTATAAAGTGCATATAATGTGGCAATGGCTGGAATGCTCCTAGGGAGTAGACAGGGTGCACTTGAAGTGCTGGATTGATTGTGGGTGTGAATCCAGTGACTGAGGTAATAAAATTAAATACAAGGCCTTCTACCTCCTCTACTTCTTCTTGTTCTTTTTCTTGTTCTTCTTTTTCTTTCCTTCTTCATCTTCTTCTTTTTTCTTTTTCTTCCTCGCCTTCTTCTTCTTTTACTTGTTATTACTATATTTTGTATTAGTTGTATACCTAGAATTAGTATTATTATTATCAAATCATCCAGCAGCCGGAACCCACGATCCGGAAAAGTAACATATCTGATTTTAATATAATCTGTCTGCTATTGCCCAACATTTGCAAGGAATGTGCCAGAATAGTGATACAGGATCATTGAACTAGGCATTAATACATTATAAGAAATATATTTAAGAACATGTATGAATTATAAACAATTGCTCACATTTGTATCACAGATCACCAAGATGAAATTTCAAGGTATGGATGTCAGTGAGTCTTCTTCATCAATACATCTAGCATCCTGGATCTGCAAGATGCCACACCTGATTGAACTGAACATGACATATAGTTACCACTACCCCTTTATAGATATGCATTTGCATGAATCCTTCCTACAGACAGCTCATGAGCTGGCATCATCCTCGCCCAAGGTAAAACTATTAGGCGATTGTAATAGTATATAAATACACTGTTTGTCATAATGTTGGAATATTTTGTTTTCGAGATCAAACTTCATTCCTTTTCCCTATTTACGCGCCTAATGAACCATTTTAGACTAAAAATAATGATTATAAATTATAATGTTTACAAACTACAAATGTACAATAAATGGTTAAATGGGTTTGCATTTATTAATCAAGCCTTCTGTTTTGAGCTTTGAAAGGCAGGACCTTTCATGATGGGCCCCTTTCCTTCTCCAAAGGGTATGTCCAGCAAGTCATCATTATGTGTAAATTCTCAGCGTTGGCTTTAAAACTTTCAACCAAAATTGGCACAGAGGCTCTCTAGGCTATACTCCGTCCAACGCCATTGCCTACACGCCAAACGATGCTTGTGCTCCACCAGGAAGGGGTGTCAACAAGCAATGTCCACTGTTTCGTTGAAACGTCGCAGGTTAGGATCTGTACAATCCTCAGACGTCATCGAGAAGAGGGGCAATTAAGGCTACGGGAATCTCTAGGACGTCCACAATTGACCACCATGATAAATGGTTGCAGAATTATGATTAACCTGTGCCGTATAAACCGGAAATGCCACAATGGAGCCTTCGCCATCTATGAAGAAAACACTATGGAATCCACGTTTTTAGCCAAACTGCAGATCGGAGATCTCTCTAACATGGTTACCGAGCAAGACAAACTACTAAGTGTCCACTCCAATCCATGCAACCGAGATTTACCGGACGTTCCTGGACTAGGGAGACCAGAAGAATGCCGCCTGGACACTAGTGATATGTCATCTGAATGGGTAAGAGCCATACCACCGTTGGGCCGTTACAACCTCAAGTCGTTGTGTGAATACAGACATCTTCGAGCTTCTCATCACGTGATCGACGATCCCGTTGTCTTCCATCTGTCCGGTCAAGGATGTTATGGCTCGTACCCATTCAGATGACATATCACTAGTGTCCAGGCGGCATTCTTCTGGGCTCCCTAGTCCAGGGACGTCCGGTAAATCTCGGTTGCATGGATTGGAGTGGACACTTGGTAGTTTGTCTTGCTCGGTATCCATGTTAGAGGGATCTCCGATCTGCAGTTTGGCTAAAAACGTTGATTCCAAAGTGTTTTCTTCATAGACGGCGAAGGCTCCATTTTGGCATTCCCGGTTTCTACGGCACAGGTTAAGCATTCTGCGACCATTTATCCTGGTGGTCAATTGTGGACGTCCTAGAGATTCCCGAAGCCTTAATTGCCCCTCCTCTCGATGACGTCTGAGGATTTTACAGATCCTAACCTGCGACGTTTCAACGAAACAGTGGACATTGCTTGTTTACACCCCTTCCTGGTGGAGCACAAGCATCGTTTGGCGTGTAGGCAATGGCGTTGGACGGAGTATAGCCTAGAGAGCCTCTGTGCCAATTTTGGTTGAAAGTTTTAAAGCCAACGCTGACAATTTACACATAATGATGACTTGCTGGACATACCCTTTGGAGAAGGAAAGGGGCCCATCATGAAAGGTCCTGCCTTTCAAAGCTCAAAACAAAAGGCTAGATTAATAAATGCAAACCCATTCAACCATTTATTGTACATTGGTAGTTTGGAAACATTATATAATCATTATTTTTAGTCTAAAATGGTTCATTAGGCGCGAAAATAGGGAAAAGGAATGAAGTTTGATCTCGAAAACGAAATATTCCAAAATTATGACCAAAAGTGTATGTATTAACTTAAACATGTTAAAAGTGTTAGTAAATTTAATTGATTCTTAGACAAGTTAGTTTCGTACAATATGATGTAAGGCAATAATTTACTATCGAACAGTATTACATGAATTCGTTACTGAATTCACAACGAAGTATATGGAACCGCATTGCAATTTTTCATACGTACATCAGGTCAGGTGCAATCATCATCAAGCTAGCATCACAATCAATCACATGTGATGTATACTGGGGTCTGTGGAAAACATTTAAGAAGTAGTTATATATTCATAATCATTGTGCCTGAAATATTTTCCCAGTGCCACCTTTGCCTACTTTGGTGTACTAGGCTCGACTGTAATTGTATAGTTCAGTAAATTGTAAAATGTGATATAAGTATGCTATTATACAAATGGTAACTGGAGGTGGAGGGAATATCACAGATTGTTCCTCTCTGAGGGATTTGGAATGCTATTGAGGGAATATTATAAGTCCCGAGATGTAGTCAAGAGACTTATTGTCTTCACGAAAAAGCATTTCAAATCCTAAGGGAACATTCCAATGTTGAGCCTGCAATATCTTCCTAGTGCCCAGTGGTTTACTAGGCTCAACCGAAGCTTGTATAGTTCAGTAGATTCTACAATGTGATACACGTATGATAATTTATATAATTTTGTTACGATGTAGTAGTTCATAAATCATCAATACCTGACAACCCCACTTTCATTGAACACAGAAGCATGTTATATCATAAATCGTACGTCATAAATTCCGAAAGTTATTGTACATCAAAAGGTCAAGGCAATGGGATTGGAAAACTGTGAAATTGGAAAATATATACATGTATTAGGCCAGTTATTCATCCGTGGTTACATTATTATATACTTCCCAACCAGAAAGCTTGTTTCATAACGGTTATGATGATTCGGGAACCATTACAATTTTGTATTAATTCGTATAAGATGCATGTATTAGGCCAGGCATGCAGAGGTGGTATTGTACCATTTACTTTTGATCAAATTCATATACATGGTATACGGTGTGTATTATGGCTTGTATTCTCTTTGTGCTATCCAGCAGGATTACTTGCCTCATATCTCCAGAGGTGACTTCAAGTACAATGGTAACACCTGCACTGACGTGGGCACATTCCTGCAAGCAGTGAGGGACTGTATTATTAACAGGTACATGCATGTATATTTAACTAATATAAGTCTCATACAAAGCCAGGTGCTTTGAACTTTATTTTTTGGTATGATACTGTAATAAACATGGTAATATTGTTTCTGCTCTATTTAAACCTGCTTTTACCTTAAGTATTTGCTCATGTGCAATTCAACTTTGGGGTATTGAAAACTGTTTTTAGGTCTTCAATATACATGGAGCATGAGAAAATGTCGCTTCAAGAAAGTGCATGTATCAATATTGTTACAACTTAAGCCATACATGTATATTTATTTCGGCTGAAGCCCGATTAAAATCAGTACCCCAGAACTAGGAAATCTTTCGACCGGGCATAATGAAACAAAATAGTGCCGCCATTTCGAGCTACCCTAATCATGCGAACAGGGTTAGAAACGTAATTATATCTCCCCTCTCCATTCCGGTGCGATTTGTCGAAAACACGTGAATTTATTAATATGAGAGCACAAGTTGAACATTTGTCACAGCGTTGTCCATTGTAAGCCAAGACAATTGGCTAATGTTCATGCTTTTTGCATCTAACCTTATTGTAGCATATTTATCTTGAAAATATATAAAACGTTGAAGTTACTTTACTCATGTTAGGTTGTAATGTGGCTTAGGAATTACTAATTAATAAGTACGATAAATACGTACGAGGTTATCAAATCAAAACGCGCACATTTTGGAATATTAATTTATCTTTATGATGATCAAATAATACCTTTTTGAATTCCGGTTCGAAATATGTATTAACTATGAGATGATGTGTAATGTGGATTTGTTTTCTCATAAAATACCATAACTCTATAACAACCGTGCTCAGAATATTTCTTATTATGCAAACTAATTTCCACGGCGGCAAGTCAGAAAATGCTCCCTTCCATGGAGATAATATTCCAACCTTTTTAAGGCTAAATTGTAATTATAATAATTTTTTTCCTGATTCTGTTTGTTGTTGTGGAAAATGAATTGTATCGTTACTATAAGTGTGTAATGTCATACGTTTTGTTGCGGTTTTGTTAAGTTTCTGTTTGAATTATTTGTTTTTCCCCTGTTACATATTCTGCACAATTGTTGAAAGCATTGGAAGTCAGATCCCTAGTGAGGTAATTCCATGTGAATCTAAAGAATCGCAACAACTCCAACCTGATGATGCCGAACAACATTCATCTGAAATTGCTACACAACGTTCATATGAAGATGCCGAACAGCTTTTATCTCAAGGTTGCAAACAACTTCCACGTGAGGATGCCGGCCAACATATTCCATCTGATGAAAGCGAAATACTTTCATTTGGTGATGCCAAACCCATTTCACATGAGGATGTCGACCAACGTACACCGGAAGATGACCAACAACTTATATCTAATGATGGCCAACAAGTTTCCCCCGAAGAGGACCAACCACTTTCATCTGGACATGACCAACAAATCTTACCTGGAGATGCACAACTACATTCACATTCATCAGCATCACCAATCAGTCGCCGTCAGATCTCCTCTGACGTCACAAGCGATTCGTCTACTGGGGTAGCTCAAGGTGTAAATACTTCTCATTCATCTATTGGTCTCCCTCAACATGCATACGAACACAACCCTACGTCAGTCTATCAAGATATTGGACCTCTATACAGTTGCCAATCAGTTAACCTGACAACTCAAGCTGTTCACGGTCCTATGACACCATCTGATCAAGTTTCTGCATTATCCGGATATCCCCAGGAGTATCAGCCTTCAAACTAACCTGTACATACCAGGGGCGTCGATCCGTTTTTGCGATTGGGGGGGGGGGGGGCGAAATTTGAAGAAAAAAAAATGTCTAGAGTGACCACAGAGAGAGCAAAAAGCCCCACATTGGAATGCCCGGATATGCGCTCATCGAAAGTGTCTTCATGGGTCGAAGACCTAACTTTGGGGCTCACCCACATTTGGGGACAATAATGGGGGTCCAGGGGGCGGAGCCCCCGGAAGCTTTTAGATTTCAGACATTTGCAACTCCTATCATGGGTGTTAAAATTGTATAAAATAGTGAACCTATACTCGTAACGTATTTTTAAGGGCATATAGCGAGGAAAATATTGAGCCTTGTATGAGATGGATTCACGTGATCCTATACTGCGATTTGGTGCACACCCGAGACAGAAATTTCTCGTAATATGAAGTATGGAACCAAACATACATAATGACAAAGGGAGGGGGACAATCTCCTCCACTTTCAAATGACCGAGCGGGGGAGGGTGTGGGAGGGGGTGTCCCCCTCCCACAGTAGGGAGCTTTTGTATTTTTGGGCGTGAAATTGTGCGATTTGGTGCACACCCGAGACAGAAATTTCTCGTAATATGAAGTATGGAACCAAACATACATAATGACAAAGGGAGGGGGACAATCTCCTCCACTTTCAAATGTGGGGGGAAATGATATTCCAATTGGATTTGCGTTCAGCGCATATGGACCGATTTGACTGAAAGATATATTTCAGATTATTTTATTTTCTGTGACGGTGTGCTATCTATAGATGAGGGTTTAATAAACTTTGTTTGAGGAGTGCTTTTGAGAAATTACACTGCCCAACACATTTCGAAAGGTGAGTTCCCACAACCCAATTTAAACTTGCAATATGAGAAACTGTACATGCGCGCGAAGCGCGCGGCAAAAGGAGATTCACAGTCCTTTTCAAACTAAAAAACGGCTATTTTGAAGATTAATTATTGATGAATGTGTCTTTCCCGTCTTTGGCATTATATCACTCGATTTTTTTTCTTTCTCATTTCGGAATTATTGGGGAGGGGGGGGGGGGGCGAAATGATATGTTCGCCCCCCCCCCGCCCAATATTTTCATTGGGGGGGGGGGGGGGCGACCGCCCCTGCCCCCCCCCCCCCCCCTCCCCCCCCCCCCAGGATCGACGCCCCTGGTACATACCATCCAAGGTATGTCGAGTAACCAACCTACTTACAGTCACACCACCCCAGCAATCTTCATCCACATATGGGGCAAACTACCCATCGGGTCGCATGCATCCATACAAACATGACAAATGGCACCCCAATCCTCGTGTTACAACCGATACCATGGCAGGCCATGGACTGCATAACACTCTCTATCCAACTGGTAGTATAAACTCATCGTCATGCTTAATACCTGAATCTACTACAGACCAAAACTTCCCTAAATACCAACCAGCACCTTCTAATGTTACAGTACCAAATGTAACGTATATCCCTTTTGCACAGCAGTCAGCTGGTAATGAACAACGCCGGGGACAATGGTATCCGTCACATCAAACTGAGAGGTTGCTCAGTTGTACAAGTGTTTTAGAACACCAATTTCATGTATATGATCAGCCGTAATACATGAATACACCACATCTGGAACAGTCTCGCTGTCGAGCAAATCTTGTTCAAGCAACCATGTCAACCTAGGTATCTCAAGAAAATATGCACCAAGGTCCCAATATAAGTCTAGTACCACCAGCAGCATGTGGCACGCCAGGTTCTCAGCAAATTACCAATTATAATCAAAGTATGATTGCTGATCCGAGTACCATCCAGCCACCACCTTCATCTGTAGACCCCAGAACCCACCCATCAGATGATAACATACATCCTTATCACACCCCTAACATAACTGTACATCAGCAGCTAGTGCAACTCACAGGATACAGGGATTATCATCAAGGCCCTTTCACGTCGTTTCAAACAGACCCCTTCGCAGATTGTAATACTAATTATGCGCATCACCAGCAAACACAGATTTCAGAAGCACTACTTATCGATTACACCAGTTCAGGACTACAGCCAGCGCAATCATCAGACCACACGAGTGCCCACCCTGCTAACTCAACCAGTCACTATCCTAATGAACCCATATCCTTAGAACGTTACCCACTGACAAATGTTGATCCCTATGGACGTCAACATCATTCACTGCTTTCAGGAGCGCATATTACTCATGCGCCATCAGAGCAGCGGCCGTCCCAGCTACAAACCCACAGGAATTTCGTTCACACTTTAACCAGTAGACACTATCCCGGTGCACCTGGTCATTAGTATCGCAACCCATGACAAACATGGCACATCAACACGCAAATGATCCCTTTGGACAACGACACCAGACATTGCCTTTGGGGGCGCAAAGTACTCATGCTCCTTCAGAGGAGTTCCCAGCTCAGCTACAAGACCACATGAGTACCACTCAAAGTCAGTCAACCAGTCGCTATATAATGAAGTACCGGGGTCATCAGCGTTGCACCCCAAGACAAACATTGCACATCAAAGCATAGTCGATCCCTTTGGACAACAACACCAGACACTGCCCTCAGGAGCGCAAATTACTCATGCCCCTTCAGAGCAGTTGCCAGCTCAGCCACAAGACCACATGAGTGTCTTTCAAACTCAGTCAGCCAGGCAGTATCCAGGTGGACCGGTGCCGCAGCATAGCACAGGTTATCAATATGGACATCGACATCAGACAATGCCTTCAGGAACACCGAGTACCCTTTCACACCAGCGTACATATCAACAGTTAGAATGCATGATTGTCTTTCCAAACCAGCCAGTTAGGTACATCTCACGGTGACAGTACACATGGTGGAGAAATCAGTGGCAAACCCTCATGAACAATCAGGACTGATATGACACATGATTCTTGATAAGCTGCTGAATCAAGAAAGCCATCTTCAAGCCACGAGTTACCCGCACATGTATCTATATTAGATGATGATAATAGCTGTGATGATAGCTAGATCTGCAACTTATATTACCTCAACATAATTAGATGTGTGTGAATTTACAAAGTCATACATGTAAATGTATGCATTACTTTCTTAATCTTCTGTTCAAGAGTAGAACAATCATATTACAATAATCATTATTTACACACTAGGCTTGATAATGTATGTATAAAATATAATGTCTGCAGAACCAAACTAAATAAACAATAACAAAGTATTATGTTGGCGTCTTGTCATGTTTGGTGCTATTGAAGAGCTATGCAACATACTGATATTGATTGTGTATTCTATTTGAATGATGTACGAAATGTCCACGTTCAAGGCAACGATTTAACCTAGTTTTAAGTTCGCACTGATAGGAGGATCTGGTTCAGGTCTAAGCAGATGCGTTTGCAAAATCATTAACATTCATTAGATCTGATCGTGTCAGTATGAGTTTGCACACGTACCGAAAGGTGAATATCAATATGCTAACATAGTGTTTAAAGGTCCTTTAAATTCATCATAGATTTTCGTTGGTATTTATTTACACTGGAATATTAATTCGAAGATGCTGTATGAACGTCCAAGTCACTTTCTCAGAGACATTGTTAAGAGTATATTGTACATTAACATTATTTGGTGTGAAATAAGCCGATACCAGACAAGTTACTTACTAACGAAATCCTATCAGTACTAAAAGAGTTGAATTAAAGGGTACCACCACCCAAAAATAATATTCTTTTTAAAGAAATTTAACATCTTTAGTATTCCATTCCATCAACAAGTTCACCAAAATATGTTTTCAGAAAAAAGAAATCTTTAATTGGAAAACGCATCACCATTCTAAAGCATGCGTTCACGCGGTCTGAATTGCGAAGACTAATATGTGCAGAGCGAACGAATCGCCCGGGATTCTAATGTCTACAAACGGACGCGTGAATAGCATTGGCGCACTCGCAAATGTTTGGCCCGTACGGAGCCAGGAAATAGTAGTGGTTCCGTAAGTGGTGGAAATTAATTGCTTTGTTTATGAATTACACAACCCTTTGCAAAATGTTGGATATCTATTTGATATCACAAAACAGTACCAAAACATATAATAATGTCTTGTTCTTTGCCTTGCGATTGATCTTGTGTTATGCATATCGAGTCGCAGTCACTAGGTATCTACTTCTCGTTAAATGTTTGACACAATACATGCATTGATATTTGTATAAACACCTTGTCACAACAGTTTTGTAGTTGTTAAGTTTGAAGCTTATATTGATCATTGTTGATGTTTTGTTAACTCTGAATATTTCAATTTAACATGAGTTGCCTTGTATTCTTGTTTTACTTTAGTTATAGTGTTGGTGCTTTTTGAGTATGTGCAATATGATACAAAATCATAACAAACCTAGGTAAACACAGGCAAAACAAAGTGATCCAAAGAGAGGGAAATACTGGATGAGGGACACGCCCATGGCGGTGGCGTAGCTACCGGGGGAAGGGTGGGCAGGGGTCACGTGCCCACATCCCCCCGAATAATTTGCCCAAACAACATAAAACATATGGGGAAAGGGGTGAATGTTATCATTGTATAAGTAACGACCCTTTACCTATATTATGAATAGCGACCCTCTCCCTACATTATGAATAGCGACTTCTTTCTTAGAATATCAATATCGACCATGAATTTTTATTATGAATAGCGGTCTTTATGAGTAAAAGACCCTCAATGCGAAATAAGAATAGCGACACCCATCTTTTATTAATAGCGGTACTCATGAATAGCGAGATTATTAGTACCCAATTTTATAAACTTTCTTCTTATTCGAGCGAATTTCAGGAGCGAACAGTCAGAAACTATTTCCCTCCCATGTCTGTAATATTCGATCCTCTTTAGGATTGATTTGCGATTATTAGTTTGGTGTTGTTTTAATGGACAAATTAATTTTACTGTTAGCATCATTTTTTAATGTCATACAATGTGATGTGGTTGGGAAAATGTTTCTGTTTGCATAATGTTCTTGTTTTCTTTTTTACTTATTTGGCACAATTCTTGAAAGCAGTGGAAGTCTGAGCTCTGAGTTAATTCGAGGTGAATCTAAAGATGCGCAACAACTTCAACTTGACCAACAATTTTCATCTCAAGATGCCACACAACATTCATCTCAAGATGCCGAAAAGCGTTCATCTCAAGATTGCGAACAAGTTCCACGTAAGGATGCCGACCACCATATTCCATCTGCTGAGAGCGAAGTACTTTCATCTGGTGATGCCGAACAACTTTCATCTGATGGTGGCGAGCAACTTTCCTCTGATGGTGGCGAGCAAGTTCCATCTCATGATGACGAACAGCTTTTATCTGAAGATGGCGATCAACTATCATCTGATGATGGCAAGCAACTTTCATCTTATGATAGCGAACACCTTTCATCTGATGATGGCGAACAGTTTTCATTTGATGATAGCGAACAGCATTCATCTAGTGATGACGAACATATAATACCTGAAGATGGTGAACAGCTTTCATCTGAAGATTCTACATCAGCATCACCAAGCAGTAGTCATCGAGCGTCCATTGACTCTGACGTTGAAAGTGATTATTATGATGAAGTGCAAGGTGAACCGATTCGTCATTCACCTGGAAGTGTCCAACAACAGTCATACGAACACGGTTCCGCATCAGGTCCTGAGCACACCGAACATACACAGGAACAGTTTAGTATATTCCAAGCTGCAAGTGTCCTTCTTGATTTGTCTGGTTTAAACCCGAGCAGAGCAAATGTACAGGGAATGTCAGTTGATGGGTCACATAGCTCTCATCCAGCTGCAGCTGAAGCAAGTACAACTTCCCGTACTCCCGCAAAGAAGCCTAAGTATAACTGATATGTTATTGAAGTTACAAATTACAGAGTGTGTTTGAGTTTAACATCCATACTATATGTGCAGTACTTTTGTTATCTTCCTTGCAAGATTTGAACCATGACCAACAATATTTGTACCATTAGTAACCGGCAAAACATATCAAATCAAGCTAAGAAATAACAGTATCCATTTATATTGTTTTTTAAGTGAGGTTACTACGACAATTAACAAGACAAATATAATGCTAGTTTTGCTATTGGAATGTTTCTCAATGAAAGTGCCTATATTAGGCAACAGTTTGCTCTCTAATTGTCTGCAATTCGGTTAAATTAAGTAATTTAATTATAGTGCTTTTGACTGTGCTAGTATACATCAATACACAAAATGGAAGATAAATGCAAAGGTGTGTATACTGCGCTTATACAAATAACAATATCAATACGGTTTTATTTACTCTGGTTTGCCTCTTCAGTAATGAACACTACTCACCCACCGTGCCTTGTATGACATTTAAGTGATCCATTAACTTTGAAATATTTTCCTAAAGTGATATTTTAGATGTCATCATAATATACCAATATGATTTCATGAGAATGATATCTGTTAGCCTACACCACAACTTGTCGATGTGCTTGTTTTACTGTTAAAGCTGAAATATTAGTAGTCAAATTTGATTTATTATACTTATTTTTCTATACATCCTGGATGAGGCTTTCTACCCCCTGTGACATTTTGAGTGTCAGAAATCATGTTTAAAAAAGAACTTTTCATTGAATCAAAACTGTACAATATTGACCGTCATCTGAGCGCATCTGAGTGTGCACCTAACAAAAGCGGTTTAGGTAACCGATGCTGTTGAATCTGCTGCTATATTAGTTGTTACGTAACCCGCTTGTGTTAGTGCATCTCAAATTATGTTTCATGCGGTTTCGTTGGAAAACATGAAAGCCTCCCTTCTTAGCCAAAACACGATCGTATGATAATTGTTTCAAAAACATAGATTATCTCCATTATTAGTGATACCCAGATAATTCCCCTTAATGATATAATGTGAACATTCTGACTTATCCTGACTCTTTGGTCGTCTTGTGGAGAAGGATTACATTTGATATATTATCATAGAAATTTTTCAATTGTTTAACTCGTGAAAAAAAAAAATATGACAGATTGTATACCAATCATTCGCGTGAAGTATCCGAATTCTAATAATCTTGACTGCGATAGATAAGCGTTGCGAAACACATTTTTCCATGCAATCTTAAATATCTCCATAATAAGGGAGATATCTGAAAAAATATCTAATCCCTGTTACCATATGCAGAACAACAACGTAGCCTACAGGAGAAGTGACAAAGCTTCAAATGATTTTGGTTTAAAATTTACAAAATGCAAGTTATTCTAAAGTATAATCATTATATGATGGTAAAATTATTTAAACGTTTTAGTTTCGAGGGCAAGAATACCTGCCTACTTCATAAAAGTCAAAAATGAGCCACCAACATCATGTCCAAATCATCATTTCTATTACAAAGATATAAAGCATTTATTGTATGTCCAAATTATTGTTTTCAAAAGGAGCAGGCTGGTACTAAACCAATTATCTGTGACTTACTTAAATAGCGTTTTACACCATTCCAAATGTGAGTCGTGAATTTGATTCATATTGAATCGCAGACACTATGCAATATGTAGTTTTAAATACACTGTCCATGTACTCATACATGCAGTGATATTTGGTAACACCTTGTCATTTCATTGTTTGTCTTCATTTAAGTGGTTATATTTAGGTTTTGTTAACCCTTAATTGTTCAATATGGCATCAGTTGCCTTGTATTATTTGTTTTGTTCTGATGCGTGACGGAAATGTGCAATATCTGAAGAAAATTGATACCGTCTTTGAAACTTCTTTATAATTATGTAAATGTTCACATTTTACCATATTGCCAAATATATTCTTTATTTTGTAAAGACAAAGTTTGCCTTAAATGTGCACTTCTTACGAAAATGACATGTTATTTTAGTGTGTGAATCGTTTACTTTTCCTACGTCCCCGCTAAAATGGGTTAATCATTCAGTAAATGCAAAATCATGTTCATATCTGACATGTTATTACACTCTTAGTGCATGTTGATATCATGCAAGTTTATTTATCGTTTTCGCAGGCAAACTATATTCAGTGACATAAGTTTGTTCATTTCTTATTACATGATATTATACACTGTTGGTCATAAAAATGGAATATTTTTCTTTTAGATCCAACTTCATTCCTTTTCTCTATTTTTTGCACCTAATTAACTATTTTTGACTTAAAATAATGATTTGATAATTTTTTCAAACTAACAATGTACAATAATTGGTTGCATGAATTTGCATTAATTAGTTTAGCCTTCTGTTTTGAGCTTTGAAAGGCAGAACCTTTGATGATTGGCCACTTTCCCTCTCCATAGCGTATGTCCAACAAGTCGTCATTTCTCAGAGTTGGCTGTACAATTTTCAACCAAAATTGGCACAGAGGCTCTCTAGGCCATACACCGTCCGACGCAATGGGCTACACGCCAAACGATACTTGTGCTCCACCAGGAAGGGGTGTCAACAAGCAATGTCCACTATTTTGTTGGAACATCGCAGTTTACGTTCTTTAAAATCCTCAGACTTCATCGAGAGAAGGGTCAATTAAAGCGACGTCCACGATTGACCACCAGGATAAATTATCGCAAATTGCTAAACCTGTGCCGTAGAAACCGGAAATGCCAAAATGGAGCCTTCGCCGTCTTTGAAGAAGACACTATGGAATTAACGCCTTTCGCCAACCTGTACGTCAGAGATCGCTCTAACATGGTCACCGAGCAAGACAAACTCCTAGTGTCCATTTCAAACCATGCAACCGAGATTTACCGGACGTCCCTGGACTAGGGAGCCCAGAAGATTGCCGCCTGGAAACTAGTGATATGTCAACTTAATGGGTACGAGCCAAAACATTCTTGACCGAACAGATGGAAGAGAAAGGGTTCGTCGATTACGTAACGAAAAGCTCCAAGATTTCTGCGTTCACAAAACAACTTGAGGTTGTGACGGCCCAGCGGTGGTATGGCTTCTACCCATAAGATGGCATATCACGAGTGTCCAGGCGGCGATCTTCTGTACTCCCTATCCAGGAACGTCCGGTAAATCTTGGTTGCATGGTATAGGGTGGACACTTGGTAGTTTGTCTTGCTTGGTGACCATGTTAGAGTGATCTCTGATCTACAGTTTTGGCAGAAGGCGTTGATTTTATAGTGTAAATCTTGGTTGCATGGTATGGGGTGGACACTTGGTATAAAATATAATTTTATCCTCTTTATTTTGGAATGCGAGACGGTATAAAAACGTAACAGGGTAAAATTATAGGATCGGCTGAAGGAGCGAGAGTTGGTACAATTTCGTCAAAATCCTGTATTTGCCATAGAGAAGTGGTCGCTGTGAAAAATTTTACCAAAAATTAAACAACAAAAGGCCATATTTTCCCAGTAACAAAACGAGACATAATTGGTACCATTAAAAAGGAAATTTATCCCTGATTAATATTCCACCCGAGACGGTATAAATTGTTTAAACGATCTTTAAGATATGGGAGTTTTATTTCACACATCGCACGAAAATGAGGCTAAATTATGCTCGTTCCCCGTGTTAAAGCGCGCCGTGCGGTTTGTGCTGACTAAATGCACAGAACTTTTCCATATGAGTTTGGCAGAAGGCGTTGATTTCATAGTGTTTTCTTCATAGATGGCGAAGGCTCCATTTTGGCATTTCCGGTTTCTACGGCACAGGTTAAGCGATTTGCGATAATTTATCCTGGTGGTCAATTGTGGACGTCCTAGAGTTTTCCGTAGCTTTAATGGACCCTCTCCTCAATGACTTCTGAGGATTTCACAGACCGGAAACTGCGATGTTCCAACGAAATAGTGGACTTTGCTTGTTGACACCCCTTCCTGGTGGAACACAAGGATCGTTTGGCGTGTAGCCAATTGCGTCGGACGGAGTATGGCCTAGAGAGCTTCTGTGCCCATTTTGGTTGAAAATGTTACAGCCAACTCTGAGAAATGACACATAATGATGACTTGTTGGACATACGCTATGGAGAGGGAAAGGGGCCAATCATTCAAAGGTCCTGCCTTTCAAAGCTCAAATTAAAGGGCTAAACTAATTAATGCAAATTCATGCAACCAATTATTGTACATTGTTAGTTTGAAAACATTATCATATCATTATTTTAATTCAAAAATAGTTCATTAGGTGGACAAAATAGAGAAAAAGAATGAAGTTGGATCTAAAAAAAAAAAAATCCAACTTTATGACCAAACGTGTACAATTAAGTATTCGGGAAATGAAGCAGCATGTATTACGTAATTTTCTTTACTGGGATAATGTAACAAAATGTAAACAAAAGATACATAACAGGAAAAATGTGTTGATAATTGCAAGTGATTGTTAAAGGTTATACTTATATTGTTTATACCTACATGACTATTGTAATGTACTTTTCTGTTGTTTTCAATCAACTTGTCTATCCATGCGCCCCAATACAAAATGAGTTGCCCATTCTTGCTTGTATATGTAAAGTTGTTAAACATGTACATTTTGTATAAACAGTTAAAGTAACAATAACAATGTTAAGTCACATTTGTTAGACTTTACTATATTCGCAACTCCTCTTTAGTTTAGTCTTGGTCTCTTTCTCAAGTTGCGATATATTTATTGTTATTGTAGAAATAACGTAATGTGATCATGGAATACATTTAATTGATTATCATTTGACGTGAAATTGTTTTACAAATTGTTCGCATGGCACGATATGCGAGTTGATATAAGCAAACACCACACCAGTTTCCGTTGAAATGCTAATGCTTTTTACAAACATAATCTCATATTAAATGTATGATTTAATCGGAGCAGGCTAAAAATGATCTCCTGTTGAACAAACAATATTTTGTACAATTATTATACTCCGTTCAGAGTGCATCATTATATAAATCAGAATTACGTCCAATTACCTTTTCCGTAACATACAAAACCCCTTTTCATGTAACATCAATGTGTACAGTCTCTAAGAGTACATTTAAGTTATAAAAGTCTCCGACCACATTGTTCCGAAAATCACTACGTTTTCTGAAGTTCGGTTCAGTGAAATCGCTTTATGAAGAACTATTTTACAACTTGGTCATATAAAAGGGCCTGTTTGAAATAATTTATTGTATTTAAGTCCTAAAACAAGAAGATACCTGATACAAAGGTCAACTATATGGGCATACAACAAGGCTGCTCGTTGCAATGACGTTCTCGTGTATGTATACTGAAAGTATTAATTATATCAATGGAAACACTGGACAACTATACAAATTTGCCTAAACTCTTCAACGTTATAACTGAACAATCACCTTTATATTATAGTCGTCGAGTTGTCACAAAACAAGAATCCTGCAGTACTGTCAAGTATTCAAGTGGCTTTCCATGCTGCATGAATTTATGCAATAAAGAATATCAAAATAGTTTTTACAATTTTGAAGAAGAAAACAAACGTTTTGTGTAGAGGAATCGTATCATTTCCGTGTGTCGATCTTTATCTTTGCGAATGCTCTCTGTGACTGTATGCATGGCACATTAGTAGAACTTGTTTTGGTGGTGATGATGGTGAAATTATTTATTTGTATGGTATTGAAGAAGTTAAAAATTATAAGAGTGACTTTACTGATAATGCACGAACTTGAATAATGCAACTTATATAAATATTTCTAAGCGCTGCGAAGCAGAATTAAGTATTTTATGTAAAACAAAACATAACTTGATACAAACTAAAACTAGAAAACAGCAGATAATTCAAAATAATACAGTAGGATTAGTTTCTAACACTGATTTGAATAATCCAGGGTAGGGGCATCTTAATCCTATTAAAGTTAAAGGAGTTACAAATACAGGGTGTAGATTTCTGGTTAGGAGGGCCCTTCAAGCACATAGCACATCATTTTAAAGAAAGATTCAAGTAATCTTTGAAAATATACCTACAGTATATGAGTGGCTTTAAAATTATTTTGAGGATCAACCAAACATCACATGCATACGTTTTAAATTAGAAATTGTTGAAACTTTCATGAATACTATCCGAAACAGTTTAAGTGATGGTGATGATGATAATGATGACTATGATGATGGAAATGATGGCGGTGATGATAGATAAGATGGTAGTGATAAGTATGGTGAAGATTATAATTAGTAATATATAACAGATGGCGATTGTGATGAAAATAATGGTGAACACCATAATGATTATGACAATGATAATTATGGTAATGATGGTTATGATGACGATGATGACGATGATGATGGTAATGATGGTTATGATGATGGTGATGCTGATGCTGATGATTAAACTGCAGCGAAGATGATAGGTTAATACTTGATGTATCTTTGTACAAACTAAATTCTATGCATGGGTCCACGCTCATGTGAATATGTTTCTCGTTATGATAGAAGAACAAAAATGGACACTAGCAGCACAACTGATAGCAATTAAACAAATGCTTTGTTCAAGATTTAAGGTGTACCTGTACAGTATCAGATATTGCCAAAAATTACATTTGAGACTTCAATCCTATACCACAATCATTGTAAGATATGTCCGAATGATGTTTCATTTGAAAAGAACACAGCTTTTACAAAGAATTAGTCTGTATAACGTGTATGAGATTTATGACCGTTTATTAACGCTCTTGAGCTGAATGATTAATGATCTATATTGTCATACTTAAGGGGCATTTAAAAAATCTAACCCTATTTTATTTTTCTCTTAACATGAGCCAAACAACACGGTAGAAGAGAAATGTGGAAGCTCCAAGTAATTTTCGTGGAGTTTGACACTTTACAGGTTTCACTTTAATGTGTTTATGTCTGTGCAATAGTGAATGTGAGTGTAGGGATGCGAGCGTCCGTGTGTGTGTACATTTGTGTTGGAGTCCCAATTGTCCTCTGGCTGATAGTTTTAGTGTCCTTTCCATTAATTTTGAATGGTAGAATATATACATGTATTTCATATTTTTTTGCACAATAAACTAAACAACATCCACACAAAACAGACTTACAAAAGTATTGAGGCAATTTCATTAGAAGTAGACATAAATCAGGACAAAATGACAAATACTTTTTTGTTGTTCAATTTATACCCCAAAATGTAATAAAATCTCTTCTATTTAGCAATATTTACACAGCCATTTTACACAACATTGTATATACACAAGTTTACTTTTCGACATTAGCTGAAATAACATATCCGGGATGGTCGACAAAACTTCCACACACAATTTTCAAGATGTGGTAGGTAATAACGAAAGCAAAGAAAGGCAAATAAGTCACTAAATAATAAAACAGGTAGCGAGTAATAAATCTTAAAGCACTAAACTATTTCTGATCATGATAAATATGACTGCATGATTATGGCAGTTTGTTGTACCTGTATAATTATATACAAATAGTACTAACATGTAGGTAAGTCCACAATCTTACATGGAATATCTAATTGAAAATACCATAGTCAATAAATTTCGACATTTGCTACCTACTCTCTCAATATCTCAAATCGTGGAAAGACCTAGAAAAGCATGATCACAATACATGTATAATTGTAACACAATTGTTTGCCTCGTGAAGAAACACATTATACTTGAATTGTGTGTCTTGAAATAAAAATAATGCATTTATGAAGTATTTATAATACATGTTGTATTTTCATTTAAAAGAAGAAATACGTACATAATGCATCCTGCAAAATGACAAAAAGTAATTTGTGACATAAGAGGTTTAAAACAGATCTACGAGGTTAATCCATGATAAAACAGACTCGTGTTTACACCCCACCTTGATATAATTTCATATACATTAAAGGAATAGTATAGCGTTTTGGTTTAGAGGGCGCTTCAATAAATCATTCATTGTGAGATAATGTAGAACCAAGACAATGTAATATTTTTAACAGCACATGATTCCAACGATAAAGCAAACTTTATTTGATCAAAGTCTGTTCAGAAACAGCAGAAATATCAATAAATATATGATTTGAATAAATGTGCGTCCCATATTTATTCAATAATTTAAGACAAATATGCATAATGCCTAAACTTTTGCAAACAAGTACTGAATAGGTTTTTAGATAGCTGTTGATGAGCTCCCTATTGATTCAATATTCAAACAAAATATTACAACTCTTTCAAGAGAAATGGTTGAAAGTAAGTTTTAGAGAGCGCCCTCTTTTGTTTTAAATGCTGTCTTTTGAATGATAAAATACTTTTGACTTAGCCCTTGGAGAGTCTTTTCGAATTGTTGGGGATGGTGGAGTAAAAACTATCAGTTTGTAACGATCTTTGCAAGTTTTCGTTACAAACATTCAGTTTGACCAAAACTAGCAGTACAATTCTTTTATATATATAATTCATTTTGTTACCACTGACAAACACATTGGCCAGTGTAGTGTGCTTACCAGTAATTTAATCATTGGGACACACAAAATACCAACACAATTATTTAAATTGTCTTTATCGTCCAAGTTCATGAAAATGTCATCTAGTTTTCAAAGGAATTTGTCAATTAGTGGCAGTGTATTACTAATTACATATCATCAGTTTAGAATGCTGGAATTACTTTTTGTGCATCGAAGATAATCACGTTGAAAGTTTCGGAGCCTTGTTTAAACAATATATATGATATAAAGCTGTTTTATTTTGAATAAATGTCTGTAAAATTATAAACAATTACTTTCTTAAATAGCAGCATTAATACATAGAATAGACTCTAAACTAAATTTAGCCAAGGATCGACTTACCGCCCTTCTAATTGTCACATGACGATATGAAGACAACAGTTAAGTCTTGAATAATTAGGATGGCAACGAAGTTCACGCATTCAACATTAATCATACCGATTTTGAAAATAATGATATTTTTGACTTTCATAATGATTCGAATACCAGATTCAGATTATTATGTAGTATAATGCACATGTTTTCGTTTAAAGATAACTCAATGTCTATGAATGCTGCACAAACTTTGATGACCTGACTATTTGACCTGTTGTTTTGTTTAGGCAGTGTAGGAATGTCATTACTGTCAGACAAACATGTGGGAAAGAGACAAGCAAAGAGTGACACTGAAAGCTGATGGTCACTTATACAATACGGCATCCTACAATATATGGCAAACTAAATTTACAGTTACTGGTCAACAGGGGGTGAACCAACATTAAAAAGGAAGGTGTGGAATTTAATGGAAGTGGAACACATTCAAGTCCTAATCATTGGTCGAGGACATGAACATTTTTAACGGAAACAAATCAAAACAAAATATTTTTGTTTTGGTCTACAAAATTATGCATACTGCATTATTTGGTCACAACATATGTATTGACGATACCTTAGCTGCAGACTGATATCATGGTGGGCATCATGAACTAACCCCAGGGGTGTTGCACCTACAGCCTAAGGAACGAGTGGTCATTGGTTTACTTGCGTGACCAGGAGGAAGGTGACCGTGTCCAAAACCAGCAGGAATGAAGCAGCACTAGAAACAATGTTTCTGGTGGGGTTATTCCCCCCCCCCCCCCCCCCTCCCCACAAACTGGGGGTGCAGCACCCCTAACACACATGGTTCCTAAAGGCCAGGGGCCAGGGGCTGTATGTATTACAATAGGCAAAGGCCTCTGCTTGGGGATAACGTTACCACTAATTACCAAATCTTGACATAATCGTGACCACCTCTCTGTTTCAACAGTCAATCACTACATACATAGTGGTAGTGGTATGTATGCGATCATACTTGTACACACAGGCAAGGCCTAGCATACCCTGTGTAATATGGTCAACTTATTTATTATTACCAATATCAATTCATCTTCAATGCGTCAAAATAATTGGTACAGTAAAACCTTTCTACAAAGGGACTATCAAAGGGAGACAGACATGGTGGTCTTTATAAACATATATTCTCTATAGACAGGTTCATTTACACATAAATTGCATTAAAGGGAGTCAAGATTAGTGGTCTCTATAGCCAGGTGGTCGCTAGAATAGGTTGGACTTTATATGTAATCTACATTTATATGCTTCCTTTGTATTTTTGGTATAGCGCAAAAGAAAGAACAATGACAACAAAATGAAAGACAAACATTCAATGAAGAAAGAACAACCAAAATATGGAATATGCTTGCAAAATCATATTTAAAAAAAACAAACACATAAAACAAATGAAAGTTTTATAGCTATACATAACTGCAAGTTAAGTCTAAGTTTAGTATAATGCCCGGCGCATACAGAGCCGACTCGACCCGATCCGACTGGTTTTCAGCCTGATTAACTCCGAATGCGCTGCCCCAGGACTCCGGTTTTTCCAGTCAAGTACCAGTCGGAGGTCATACGAGGCCGATTCAACATGTTGGATTGGCTCCGACTGAGCGAAACTGACTCTAGCCTGACTGAAACCAGTTGGATCGGGTCGAGTCGGCTCTGTCTGCGCCGGGCTTTAGGCAAAAGAAAACCTCTAACATGCACTCATAAAAGAAATTAATTTCTATGGCGCAAATCAAATTCAAATTTGGAAGAACAAAAATCTTTATGGCATAATTTCAGAGAAATAATATAAAGATTCGGCATGATCACAGTACATGTATTTCGACATAACATAACTAAAAAACAAACAAAACATAATGGAATCAAATTATACGTTCTAATGCGTGTTGATATCTACTAACATGAATTTTATAATACTTATCGAAGTTAAAGAACATAAATTAAAGGGCATCAAGCGTGGGGATGCTACATAGCGGGTCGCCATTTTGAACTGGGTTAGTTTGCGCGCACCGCATGACACTGAGCTAACGTGCATTACGCACCGTGCGCAACGCGTATGCAAGATGGCGCCGCGCATCTCATTTGACGAATCTGAACTACCTTTAAGAGAATCAAAGAATAGATTGTAATTGGGCTACATATCAGTTTTAGTTTTTATCTATAGAGGGCGCTACTTGAACAATACATCCAGAGCATATCAACTACATGTAGGCATGTGTGACCTGGAACATTTTCATCACAGTTTACATGCAAAATGCAGAGAAGTATTTGGATGATGCACAATGTCACACAGCAGGATGAAAAGCAATCATTACATGAAAAGGTGATACTGTTATTACTTGACTTGACTGTATTATCTGTGCATCTATCAGTATACCTTATTTATCTTTTCATCAAGAGAAACTGATATTATTTAACTTGCTTGATATCAGTGCATTGATGTTTTTATTAAGCAAGACTGTTATGTATGTCTATGGTGGAATTATTGTTCATATATACAATATACACTGAATAGCTAGTACAGCAGCAATAAAATACGGATTCTATAATTAAGTTTAATTTCATGGACAATTTGATTGTACAGAACACGGTTGTCCTCTACCGTACAACTATCGGAATCCTTCGATTAGACTAACCGCACAATGATGCTATTTCTCGGTCGCCAACATTCACCAACTTCATAAGCGTGTTGAGATGTGCAATTCGTATTTTAACAGAGTATTCCAAATGTCTCATCCGGACATACTAGATTAACATATCAATTCATCATTTGCTGGGTTCATATATGAAACTTACAAACATATACACTTTAACCCAATTTCTTGACACTATTTTATTGCAGGTATACATAATATTAACATATGCTTAGGAGTTACTTCTTGACAACTTGGTAAAAAACATTTTTGGTCCTGGCAAACCCATTTTGGTTGTACATATCAACAAAAGTTGGTTTCGCTCTAGTCTACAAACCTCATTTGCATAAATGGGTTCTACGATGCTGCAAGAGCCCAAGGACAAGTACATGTCATCAATAACAACACGTTACCCAAGACTCATACTATACATGGCTTAGTATATTTATCTGGTTGCAGCTTAGCAGGCTCTCGGACCCTCTAATCAATTAAAGGAATACGTTCTAAACAGGTACTCATTTACAGCTACACCAGGGTTTAGTACATCAATTATGAATACACTACTCTGCTGAAGGAAATACGTGCTGCAATAAAGAAGATATATGCTGTACCAATTCTGATTTCTTCATCCACTCAGGCCATGCATATATGGGATAGTAGAACAACATACGTTGAGGACATGACTACAGGGGAAACCAATAGGCTTTTAGATCAGGGATGCGTTGAAGGAAGACGCAAGGAGGAGGGAGCATTCTGTACGCACAGTCCACTGTCAATGTTATCACAAAACAGTATTGGGTTTGCCGCCATCTAGCGGCATAAAAGCGTAACTATAATCAATAATTATACCTGCGCAGAAAGGTGGGGTGAAAAGTTCAGCACTGTTTATTATTCAACATTAAATCGAGTAACGTTGTATAAATCGACTAACTTACTTAGAACTCTAGCGGTTTTTACATACGTTATGCAATTATTTAGTATTACCAAGAGCAACATTGAGCAGGTTTTGGTTTTCTAAATGTCGCATTCGTTACCAAGATATTCATGATTTAAATGTTTGGATTGGAAAGTCTCCAATAGAGACGTTCAACTGTGTAAGAAGTAAGTGAATTATTTTGAGCACGCTCGCAAGAATCGAAATCGACAAAATGCGAACCAGAATCTTATCCGCTACAAGCCACATTTTCCTAATAAGAGACGAACTGCAAACAAACAGTAAATTGACACTATGCCACTCTTTTTCCGTTTGGGTTAGGATTATGTTCGAACATTTAGGCCCACACAAATTCAGACAGATCCGCGAAACTCTACCGTATAATGCTTGTGTTGGGTTTGTTGCCATCTTGCGAGCAATATCGTACAATAACAAAACGTGCAAAAGGGGACAAAAATCCCCAAATCAGCACAGTCCAAACTGGACTTGGCCGGTATAGTTCGGCCTGGTTGCTATCGTTGGTTTGATGATCGTAACACCTCGGATTTTGCCTATAGATTTGCGGCCCGGGAGTACATGCTTTAATCGTAAAACATGGCATAAGAACATGGATAAGGTAAGGAACTATCTGTAAGCTGGCGCACAACTTATGAGGTGTGTGTGCAATCATCCATTTGTTTTGTACACAAATCAAATGTATAATACACGTGGTGTCTCACCGGAACTACTTTTTGCTCTTTTACTCTTTGCGATCTGAATTGGCGGGAAACAGATGAGATTAATACCGTAGACAGATTTTAGAGCCACTATTGTATATCGGGCGCTGCAAATATGAAACAAATATCATACTCCCTTCTAGGCTTTGTAAGATCCTTGGTCTTGTGCCCATTTTGACTCGTGCCTCCCTGTACACAGTGGCCTCCCCAGGACTTTTTCGAGGAGGGGGTGGGGAGGGGGTTATTTCGTCGTCCAACATTTTTGAGGGAGGAGGAGGGTGTCGGTGCGAATTTAGATCGGCATTTAAAGTTAATGTTCTGCAAAAGCTTAATTGTTTACTTTTCAGACTTTTCAAATGTGCCGAGATACGGATGTGACGTCATTTACCGGCAGTCAATAGACATGTTATTGGTTCACACCCAGTCCTTCGTCAGCAAGTAAAGTGTAACCATAATTTCATCATGTGTAACTTGTGTTACATGTGTCAGGCTTTTTATTATCTTCATTTCTGTATTACATTTTTCGGGGGGGAGTAATATCCGTTTAATGATTAACTTATTCTCGTGCGCAGCCACAGTGCAAGGTGCAATCAAATAATTAAGGTCATGTAGGTCTCCCTTTTTAGAGCTCTCTATTCGAAGCAAACATAACTATAAATGTTTGAACAATAGTAGGTTTACTATTCGTTGTCATCTTCGTCGTCTCATCGTCTCCGGTTCATGTTGTGCTCCCCATTGTATCAGGACTATTTAATGTGGATTTTAAGATATTTAATCCAAGAGGGTCGAAAAGATTATCCTTCATTTGGAGATAACTCCATATACCACGGACACTGTTAGCTGTACACCTGTACACTGGTCACTGCGGCACCGTCCATAGACAGGTTAGTGAAGCTATGTTAATAGTAGTTAATAGAAGTACCATATTTCATATTAAATTGTGTGTCTAAAGAATAGAAAGCCACACTGGTACTTTGTGTAAAAATATGCTTGTATACGACATACATCTAGTATATTGAGTTAGGATAAGATATATCTACATTATATGACATATTGTTTGACCAGCGTCTGGTTTAGTACAGAGATTTATTTGAGTACATTACGTACAGTGGAAAGGCAGACAAATAACATGTAAATCATAACAGTGCTTTAAATACAATACTGCACTAATTAATTGATATTCATGTTATTGTTTTGTTTCAATGTCTTATGGATACAAATTATCCGATTGGAAATATGCAGTAACCGCTTGATTATCATTTATCCCATTGCAAAAAGAGTGCAAACAAATTAATTCATAATACTGCAGTTAAGTATTTGTAGAGTAAAATTCGATTTCATGAAAACAAAACAGAATAGTAGAAAGAGGAAAAGAGTGTGAGAGCATACCAACGTTAAAGGAACTACAGCGTCTAGATGGCCTAATTTTCACAATTCGGCACTCTGTACGTAATTTTGCCCGAAGAAAAATAATCTGGCAATCATTTCTCATGAAATCAATCACTTTTGGGGTAATTCGTAAATATCTAATTGTCCTGGGAACGCCCATTTTAAATCGCCAAAATGTGACGTCATCTAAAGAACGGACTAGTGAACTAAATTCTGTAGATGACGCGTCATGACGTAAGCCAATGAATTGTCAATCACATGTCAATCACGCTGCCGATTCCGGACCCTAAATGTGGGTGGGGCGTAAACTGGCTCCTAAGTGAGATTTGGCATCAGAAAATTAGTCTTAAATCACTACTGTGTTTATTTTCATGGATTTTTTTTCGGCAGACATATGTTTCAAGTCATCAACTATGGAATAAGTGTCAAAGTACGTTGTATTCTTTAGGTCCTTTAACCCGTTCCTAAACTACATTATTAAATCCCCATAAACTGTGTACACAGCCCACGCGGTTTCCGTGGTCAAGGGGTTAAAAGAGAGTGATAAAGAAAAGAATAGGCGTACGAGGCGGGGGAGGGAACCACAGTGCTTATAGTGGCAATGTATGAATTTTGTTAATTATTATCATCAACATCATCATCATCGCTGTAGAGCGCTGCTATGGTCTTCACGAGAGTACGCCATGCAACTCTATCTTCTGACATGTGTGTTGCACCTTTCATTCCTTGTCCAGACCATAGAAGTAGTATATAAATAACTAGAAGAGAATCTACGCACTGCGCGCTAATTTTCCCATAGCCTTAACACGCAGCAAACATGGCCGGTTAGGGAATCTTCATGGACTGGCTAACATGGAATGCTGGGTATTTTGTAGTCTATGATCTAAGACCCTCGATCGCATGCTAAAAATAATCCCACCACCCATAATAGATAGCCGCCAACGAGAGAGATCTGCACAGCAGTGATGGCTGCCAGCCGAGGCCTCGTGAGCAGCGATCACTGATGTTACGCAGACCTCTCTCGTTGGTCGCGCTATGTTCAGCATGCGATCGAGGGTCTCGATCCTAGACTAAACGTATCCCAGAATTCCATGTTAGCCAGTCCATAAGTGTTTCCAAGATTAGCGCGCAGTATAACCCCCCTGGAGGGGACTAGGGGATTTCGGGTGAAATTATCTCATGGCCGTTAAAGGACAATGAAATCCAGACAAGTTGTTGTATGCACTATAAGACACTAAATATAATGAATAGTCTCTGAAAATTTGAGCAAAATCGGTAAAGAAATAAGAAAACTATGGCTCTTTGAAAAGAGCCATGTATTTCTTCGAGTGACACAAACTGGCAACGCACTCTGGCAAAGTTGTGGACAACTCCCCATACATTTTGTACACAAAATTTCAGTTTTGTTCAATTTTCTCAAAATTTATGTTTACCCTTCGTTCGAGTTCAACATATGTTTTGTAGAATGCTTTTATACATAACATCATGAGTTGGGGAATGGAAAAATGTGACTATGAAGAAAACTGTAAAAATGGGAACATTTGTGTACAAAACATATGGGGAGTTGTCCACACATTTATCAGAGTGCGTTGCCAATTTGAGTTCCCCATAGGAATAAATGGACATCTTCAAAGAGCTGTAGTTTTCTTGTTTCTTACCCGATTATGCTCTAACTTTCAGAGATTATTCTTCTTAATCTCTTCAAGACTATGAAAGCAACATTTTGTTTGGGTTTCATTGCCCTTTAAAATCCTCTCTTACTCGAGCCATATCATGCCACATTTTGGTACAAGTAATATCGTGATAGGGCAACTAGGGGCGGGGAATACTTTTTGATTTGTTTCTTTCTTCTGGTGGTCGTTGATTTTGCTTGATTGGCAGTCAAAAAAGATGGTTTGGTGGATAAGTTATTTGTGCGCATACTACAGTACAGTGTTCTTGTTAAAGCCAAATGCTTGTTTTGGGAAAACTATCGGAAATAACTTTATCAGCCAAATTAATTGATTAGTATTTTTTGTTCAAATAGCAGAAATAGGGGCGTATGTGGAAAAATCCGAACCTTAGTATCGTTAAATGCAGAAATATTGGTTAAAACATTTTGAAAGCCGCTGACATTGAGCTAAAATTCACCATCAGATTGGCCCGTCTTCGCTGGCTACATCCAGACGCTCGTTCGTGCGATGCGAAACCATTTGTTGCATTAGACATAGGATTAGCACGCAGCGCAGTAATCAATACAACCATCGCCGATATCAATTTACAGTATGCGTTTCAGAATCACCAAACATATCAATTAGTAGGCGGTTTCCAGGCGAAATTTGTATCATCCCGTATTAGTACAATTTTTTCTTTCACATGATTGGTAATAAGAGCGTACATTTAATTGTTTGTGGGGGGGGGGGGGGGGCGTTTGCATTTAAGTCTGAGCTTTAAGAAATAACATTTTCGTGAGATAATTCAGAACTAAGTGTAATATTTGAAAAAGCACACAATTTGAACAACAGAATAATCTTTGATAAAAATCGGTTCTAAAAAGGGTAAAGTATCATGTTATAGCCCTACATGTATTCAATAATTAAACAGACATATCTAACATTCCACCAATTTTGTTTAAATATACCAAAGTGGCTTCAAAATTAATTTTGTCGATATCTTTCTTGAATATTTAATTTCACCGAACATCATATTTACATTAATTAATTTAAAACTTGTAGATGTCTGGAGAGCATCCTCTTGTGTTAACGGCTGTTGAATGGGGGGGGGGGGGGGGGGGGGATGCCGCAGCCCTGTTACTTCGAAGTTTACATGTTTGTCAGCCATGCAAGCATCATAATTATAGTATTAAAGGGATATATGTAAAGTGTCTAACTCCACGGAAATTACTTGGAGCTTCCTCGTTTCTCTACTACCGTGTTTTTTTAGCTTATGGTAAGAGACGAATAAAATAGGATTATATTTTTTTCAAATGCCCCTTTAGTATGACGATATGTATCATTCAACTCGAGAGCGTTAATGCACGGTCATACACCTCATAAACGTCATACAGTAATTCGTTGTAAAAGCTGTCGCATATTTTCGATTTTTAACCAGGAAAGCAGTGTTCTTTTTCAATGAAATTTTCACACATCATTTGAACATATCTTACAATAATTTTGTTATACGATTGAAATCTCAAATGTCATTTTGGGCAATATCTGACACTTTACAGGTGCACATTTAACTATACGTATTTGTATAAAAACCTAACAATTTACTAAAATTGATTTTAGCCTGAACTGTTCCATCCGTTTAAATATGTATTTTATGTAGGTATAAATTTGGAAAATGTAACTCAGCCGCGATGTTTATCATACGTAGAAATCTTTGGTGATTTACAAAAAGAAAACCCGGTGGCACGGAGATATGACTCCTATGATTTGACAAATACAGTTAAACAATCTATTTAAAAGTAAAATGATTAAATAAAAAAATACGTAATAGTGCCTCCAAGCTACGCCACTGTGTCACAAGACTGGAGGGCTACCGTAAATTGTATTGCGGTTTGGAATTTAATGAACTATGTTATCAAGAGATCAATTGTAAATGATTCAAACATTTCATAGAGCACAGTATAGATTACTTTATTTACAACTGTCAGATAGCGTGGCTATTGGGGGGGGGGGGGGGGGGGGTGGGGGTCTAAATTCATCCATCCATCCATCCATCCACCAATCAATCACTTTTTCCTTGGTTTATTTATTAATTTGTCGGTTTATTATTCATGTGTTAATTGATTGATTAATTCCTTTCTTCATCAATTCATTCATTCGTTAATTTTTCAAAGCACCGTTGGAAAGCAGTTTGTAACTGTCAAGCAACCTACTCTGTTTTGTTTAAAGAAGACGAAAGTAAATAATAAATGCATTCGTTAATTCCTTCATTCATTAATGTATTAATTTAACTCTTATGTATATATTTGAGGCGTTCCCAGAATTTGATGATTGCAGAACAACACATTTACCCCCAGAAGCCTTTGAATTAACCAATGGAAAATTATCAGCATGATCAAGATTTGTGTTTGCAAGGGAGCAATGGTGAATCTAATTATATATTTATTCTAGTGCGCATTAGCACTTTGCATTTATCATTTTGCTACATGGCGACCACACCTATAACATTGGGGTGGGCCCTGTATCAACTATATTATGGGCAATACCTAATGTATACTTTATACTGAATGTACGACTATAGTGGGATTAATCCACCCTCACCCCCCCCCCCCCCCCCCCCCCCCCCCCATACGCTCGATTCGCCACTGACTTTTGTATCACGTGTTAAGAACTCTTCAGAAAAAAGAACAAACGACTGTGAAATGAAACGCAATAATGGAAATGAAATAATATGAACTGACACAAGCGTCGATCCAGAAGGGAGGGGAAATGGTGGCGGGGGGGGGGGGGGGGGGGAATTGGACTCTAATACATCTTTAAAAACAAAGAGTGGGCTTAAAGATCGTGCCATCACGAACGTTTCATGACACCATTCCGAGACAAGCCTTACAAATGTCACC